>CM052192.1:5689213-5721343 GCA_028455805.1 Lasioglossum figueresi | reverse complement strand
AATCCAGGTTTTAGCCGCAGACCACGAAGACCAGGAGGGTTTCAAAGGATCCCCAACTGAACGGCGTCGAGGACCCAACGGCCACGCCGCATCTTAAAATCGATATCGCCATCGGTCTGACCAGAGTAACTGAAAGCGCAGCTCTCCTCGAAGAGGTAGCATATCCACGAGAAGCTGAAATCCTCTTCTGGACGTTGGGTCTCGCTACGACTACGACGATGACGACGACGAGGCGACGCCTCGGATCTCTGCACCGCCATTTATTCGGGCATCAGCTTTCGAAAGTAATCCATAAATCGTGCCCGTGGAAGAGGATCACCGTTGTGATCGGTTCTGTCGCCATGTCAGAGGTCCTGGAAGCGGACAGGAGTAGACTGGAAGCCAGGTTCCAGACCTAGCCTCTCAGTCCCAAGTCTCAGAGCTACCTGACGGTCTTTCGCGTCGGGCGCTAGAAGGAGAGGCAAAAACAGGAGGGAAAAGAGGGACCCCGCCTCGGGGATCGGGATAATATGCCGTGATCCTGCTATATAGAGCGGTGTGTGCCGGACCTTCTTCGCTCGAGTCGTGGCCGGCATATACGATCCGGCGAGCGCCGACAGTTGGCTCGCGCGGAGTCATGAAGGCCGTCCCTTGGAAACCTCTTCAGGGAAATCTCGCCGCCAGGAAAAAACCGTGCTCGCCTTTGATCGCGTGGTCGACCGGAATGCCAAGCGTTCCTCCTTGAGAGACGGAAGTGAACGACCCTCGCCAATCGCCGCCACTCTCCTCTTTCTCTCTCTTTCTCTTCTTCTCGTTGACTCCAGTAATTGTCCCAATGCAGATCTGTACAATGACAGGCTTTGCCAGAACTGGAACATTGTACAGGCTGTATAAAAATTATATGCCACGACCACCGTAGCGGGATTCTACACCATTGGATCGGTGAAGATCGATTTAAAAAATGGACCGCAAAATTGACCTTTACCTTGAACAATCAAGATCAACATTTTTTTCCTATTGCGTCGTACAGTACTCGTCGCGAGGAAGAAGAATCTCAAAGGAACCGTGGGTCTCGAGTCAACCGTTCTCTTACAAAACGATGTTTAAGTTCCTCTTGACCTTGATTTCTCAAGGTCAAGGTCAATTTTGCAGTCCATTTTTTTTAAATACGTTCCGCGCCGAGGCGTTTCTGCCCGATTTTTCATTCAGACCATTTTTCTTTGTTGTGTCCCGCATTTTTTGTAATACCTCATTCCTTTGGTGGGAATATATTCTACAGTGTTAAACTTGTTATAAGATATATTTTTTTAGCGCGTTAAATCAATACGTCGGTGTGTACCATCGGTGGTTCACCGATCCAGAGGTGTGGAATCCCGCTATGATGGTCGTGACATGTAATTTTTATACACCCTGTACAAAACGCAAGAAAACGGCTCGTGCTGCGGACAAAGCGCCGTTCGCGGAAGGTGCAAGGACCTTCGTCCTTTCGAGCATCTTCGCCCCGTGTCCAGGCGCCCAGACATCCTAAACGCTCCGTCAAATATTGACACGCGAAATGTTTGGCGACCTGCACTCCGGTTCGCCCACTTGGACGACCGCTCCCTCCTCGAGCCTGCAAAACTGAACCTGCCAGGACGACCTTGCCTTCCTCCCTTCGGGCTTTCCGCTCCGAGGCGAAGAAAGCTCGCGGACTTCCCGCGATGTCCGACGCTCAAACACCGCCAGACTAATCACGCTAATGCTGCTGTGACCCGTCGTGCAGAGAATATCGCAGACCGAATAAATTACCGGCCGAGAGTTTTGGCAGTGTGCTGGAATCGTTGAAGACTGCGCCAGTTCGGCTCGAACACTCTTGAATATCTCGAAGGTTCTACTAGGATCTTTTGGCAGGAGTTTATTAACTTGGTGAAAATGTTTGCGATCTAGAATGTTGTCGATGCACTCTGCCAGTCTGTTTGACGTTGGATTGAATTATAGGACTCTACTGGTATTTTGCTGGAACTTTCGTTTCTCTGAGCAGTAAAATTTATTTTCGACGCGCAGAGTTCTGAAAGAAATTTTATGGACGACGAACCAGTAGCCACGATGTCAAGCATGTTTACACCACCGACAAAACAGGAAAGATTCTAAAGTGGACGGTCATTATCATTACCGTTGCCGTTATCGTTTAAACGATGTATAACGCGGAACGACATAATCGAAATTAAAACGGCGTCTTTTGAAATAATCGTAACTACCGCTTGCCATTATTATTTCGAGCAAATTCGCTCGGGTCACCGCAACGTAAGACGTCTGCCGGAACCATAGTGACGGTAAAATTGGTTACCTTAGCGATCCACTTGAAATATTTAGAGCGGCGCCGTGTCGGTGACCATTTTGGAAACGACGGACGCCCGTCCCGCCCGTCCCACCCGTCAGGATAACAACGTAAATCCAGTCGTGCGTCCTTAACGCGCCGATTCATCCAGCCGATCGTGGAGCCTGCGGTTTTGTCGATACGGCCGGTTCCGATGGTCAATTTGAATAGATTTTCGGTCGCGACGCGACGGCCGCATCGATTGGGAACGGTTACGAGCCCGGCGCGCTCTAATTTTTATTGGCCGGTGAACGAACGCGGAATTGGCCTCTCGCGCTGCCATGTCGGCCAGATCTCGGCTATGGCATGCGATTTCCGTGCCGTGGGATCGCGATCGGTTTCCATAGGACCCATTCGGCCGCTATCTCCGTCCGGCACGCGGCCATCGTTGAATAGAAACGACGGGACGCGACGCGACGTCTCCACAGGCATTAAGGGCGCCGGTATGAACTGGGTTTCCGACGCGAGCACGTTTTACCCATCTTTATAATTTTGTTGCAACGTGTGCAGCGCGTACAACTTAAACATTATCAAAAATACATTAACGTGTAATATGTGTATGTAGACATATGTTTATGAGCCTGTCTGGGACCTCGATGTCTGAAACAGGAGCACAGAATTCACGCCATCTTCATAATCTGTTTTATAAACGGAGACAGGTAGTCTGTGAAATGTTATGAGGATGGATCAATAAGTACCCGTGTTTGCAGACAGCCGGCGTTGCTGAGGAAAGTTGGCATTACCATAGTATACTGTCATCAATTAAACGACGCCGCACAAAATTTCATAGCGATTGATGGGCTAGTTTTGATTTGAGAGCCATTTGATGTCTTTCGATACAATCACGACAACGCGCCATCTCACTCATTCGGAATCGTTGCGGCCAAATTGCAAGATATGCGTTTCAAATTGGTGCCGCATTCGCCGCACTCGTCCGACCCGGCTCCCTGCGATTTCTTTCTGCTCGCCCTCGTATAAAACGTATACATATATAATATGTTTTTGAACCCGTCTGGAATCTGGAGGTCTGAACCAGGAGCATAGAGGCTCTCGTGCATGATCGCGTGCGAATCGTTCGAGCAAAATCGGCGTTTTCGATCGAGAAAGTATGCTGGTGCGTGAAGGGATGTTGTTATAGCATGGTTCGAAGGTATAGCGAGCGGCGTTGGCCATCGTCCGAGCAGAAATTTCCGAGGATGTATCGAACCTGATCCCATCCCCGGTTTCTTTCGGCAGCATCACCGGCGCGTCGTGTACGTAAGGGAGAGTCGGTTGCGGCGCAGGAGGGGCCAGTCAGAGCGCAGGGTTTGGGGCCCGTCGCGTGTTTTTGCCCCCCGTCTGGCCCCCACCGCAGCTCATCGTTTTTTGTCTGGTGCAGTGCATGCGCTGCACCGCGCCATGTCCCCCTTGCACCACCGCCCGTTGCTGCCGTCATTCTCCTCCTCCTCCGCCTCCTCCAGCTTTCTTTCCTCCCTCAGCCCCTTTCGTCTTCGCTGCACCACAATGCACCGCGTCCGCTGCACCGGTCTGAAACGTTGCAGCGGCACGGTGCACAGTGGCCTGGAGATCCGCTTTTTTTTCTGGCACAAAGTCAATTTTTCAAATTTACCGCTTTCTTCGACATTGCGGTAACCTCGAAGAAGCTCTGTACAGATTACGATTGAAATTTTGTCGCGGTAAACCCGTATTTCGTTTCAGAACACTGGAATACTTTTGTTTCGCGTAAGCTATCGGCGAGATACGAGCGTCCAAAGTTAACCAGCCGATTGTTAGAATTATGCAGCGTACATCGCGATGTTGTTCGGTTGGACTTTCCACCGCGCTATCCTTCTCCTAGACTTGCAACTTCTTCCTCTAAACAGTTAGAGAAAGTACGAATTTAGAAAAATCTTCGAGTCTTCTTTTTTCTAGATTCTAGATTGAGATTCATTCGTCGTATATTTTAGTACGATGAAAGGTTTCTACACGTTTAGAAAAAGAAGCACACAGGCGCAATTGGTAAATGAATTTGAACAGAAACTATCTCGGAACATTTCTAAGATGTTAAATGGCGACATGATATTTTTTGATTTGTGTCGAAAGCGATGAAGTTTGTGTCAAAATCAGAGGACTTTCTATAGAAATCAGATAGAGCGATGATTTTTGTTTTGAAATTAAAGCTGAAATATTACAGAATATGGGAGAAATAGAGAGATTATGGTACGATCGAAAATCTGTGTTAAACTTGCAGAATTACAAGAAAATTGTGGTTCATCCGATAGCATGTACGGATAGATTCTTTTTCTAGAGAGATGTGCATTATTACCCGTAGATTTTGTCACGCTGATTACAAATCCGGTCGCAAAATTTCTCTTGTTCTTTGATTTTGATAGAAAATTCATCGGTTTACCCTACTGTGCGGCGTATGCAACGGCGTGTGCAGCGTGCACAAGCAACGAAGCGTGTGTGCAACGGCTATAGGAGGACGCCGACTCGTTGCAGACTATGCACACGCTCGCCGGAGGCCGTCCCAGCGTGCTTATGATCGCCGCGAGCCAAACAGCAGGCGGAGGCTGCGAACCTTCCGCGGAAGATGCGCAACATCTCCGTGTGCACCTGCCGACCGTGTCGTTCCGACGGACCCGTGTCACGCCGATTTCCAGTCACCGTACAACAGCCACGGGGAAACCATGCATACCCAAAGACTCGACTCTCTGCTATGCTGTGCTGCCTCTGCTTCTGCTATCGCAGTGCTACGGCGATTCCTGTGGTCGAACCCTCAACTCATCTTGCCGCTACGGTTTCGCACGATGTTTTTACTTTTGGTTTTTAGGGGACGAAAGGATCCAGCGTTCGGAGAAACTGGTTCGTATTTACTTATACAAGTGGTTTGCATTTGTTCAGATTCTCGGCGACTTCTATCTGCTCGAATAAATTAGTTTGCTTCGTAACTTCCTGGAGGATGACTGCAATTTTAATCGTTAGCGCTCGAACGGTGACTCTGAAGCGCCTCTAAAAATTGCTGTACCATTATACGAAATATCTAATTAATTGCTAAACATTTAGGTGTGCCAATTTAATATCAACAAAATTTCAAAAATCATAGGGAATGGATATATTCTAGGTGGGAAGAGATGTTTAATATTCGGGTTAAAATAGCTCCGAGTGCGAAGGGTTAATAATTTTATTTTCAAGAGAAAACAGACATACGGAAAACTGTTTGCTAATTATGTAAAACGTATATATAATATTATATAAAAAAATTAATATGGCAATTCATGTGGCTAGCTACAGTAATCCACAATGAAATCATTGTCGTAGCGAAAATATAGATTGTATTGTTACGAAATTTTTTTTTTGCGAAGTTAGTCGATTTTGCAAATGGACAGCACGCAGCCACGTTTTCCTTGGACAGCGAATCATTTTTGTAGCTGGACAAATGAACGACGTTTAAACACGATTTATGGATTTATTCGACAATTTTTAATATTTTCTTGCAAGCTACTTCGTGTAGACCGATTAGTTTCTAATGTAACATTCGTTTAATTTCATTGCTGAATCGCCGAATTGTTCGACGAGTCCGATAATTTGCGTGAAAATAGACTCGGCCGCCGCGATCGGAAGGTTAATACCCGTACGAGGGCGTGTGCGCACACCTTTCACAATGAGAGAGTTAATTAGCATTACCCGGTATCCAACAAACGAATAAACATCTAGAAACTCGTGACCGCGAGAGTGTAAGAGTTCCTCGGCAATTCCTCGCGGCTTCAGAAACGCGTTTTCGACGCGGTTCGCAACAGAGCGTATCGCTCGGCACAGCGAGCCGGAATATCGGCGAATATTCGACTGCGGATGAACTCCAATTAGCAAACGAATTCGATTCTCGGAACACCGTGGACGTCGCGCTGCGCGGCGCGGCGCGGCTGGTAATTTGCTGTCATCCCGACTATTACGCAATCCTCGTCACTCCGTTCCGGATTTCCGACGGCCGTGCAGGCGGACAACGTGTTCGTCGCGCCGACGTAATCGAGACGCACGTGCAGGTACGACCTTTGATATCCCACTATTTTTCTTTCTCTATCTGTTCCCAGCCGCGACGCTGCGGCGCGCTGTCGGCCGCGTCGCACAAAACTTCGCGTTTCCCCGGACGGAAAATAGTTCGCAATTAACCGGCGTTGTAATCCATCCATTTGCATGCCGCCGGTGACGACACCAACGACGACAAATACACGCGCACCTCCGCGTCTTTGCGTTTCAACCGAGAGGTCGCTAATTTCTCGCGATCCTCGAATTTAATTGATGCTTAATTAGAATTTCGTTCGTAAATAGCGTCGTCCTCGCAACACACCGCAGTTTTTCGTTCCTGTCGCATACGAACGGCCACTATTATCGCGAAGGTCAAGAGCGATTGTTTTAATGAGTTCTTTTTAAATATCCAGTGACGCTGCACTTTTTGGTGGGTACGATCTTTTAAACATTTCTTATGCAACGACGCCGAAGAAAAAGATCTCGTTTTGTGCACGCTCGACGTCGTTCAGAAATTTTGGGAAAAATTTTTCAAATTTTGGAATGAAGCTAGAACGGATGAATACTGAACAAGACGAGGAAGAGAATAGAAGCACGTACTATTAAATGGATTTTCAATCATTCGTAGGTCTTGTTTTATGCACGCTCGACGTCGTTCAGGAATTGTGGGAAAAGTTTTTCAAATTTTTGAGCGAAGCTAAAACGGATGAATACTGAACAAGACGAGGAAGAGAATAGAAGCGTGTACTATTAAATGGATTTTCAATCATTGGAACGTCTTGCTTTATGCATGTTCGACGTCGTCCAGGAATTGTGGGGAAATTTTTGAAATTTTTGAATGCAGCTAAAATGGAGTAACGAACAAGGCGGGAAAGAGAGAATACAAGCAAGCACTATTAAATGGATTTTCAGTAATTAGAAAGTCTTGTTTTATGTACGTCGACGTTGTTGGGGAAGAATTGTAGGAAAAAATGTTTGAAATTTTGCAATGAAGCTAAAATGAATGAGTATTGAATAAGACGAAAAGAAATTCAAAGCAAGCACTATTAAATGGATTTTCAATCATTGGAAGGTCTTGTTTTATGCACGTTCCACGTCGTTTAGGAATTGTGGGGGAAATTTTTTATATTTTGGAATGAAGCTAAAATGAGGGTGAGTATTGAACGAGACGAGAAAAAATACGAGCAAGCACTACTAAATGGATTTTCAATAATTGAATAGGCTTGTTTTATGCACGTTCGACATCGTTCAGGAATTGTGGCAAAAATTTTTGAAATTTTGGAATGAAACTGAAACGAGGATGAGTATTGAACGAGACGAGAAAAAATACAAGCAGGCACTATTAAATGGATATTATATAATTGGAAAGTCTTGTTTTATGCACGTTCGACGTCGTTCAGAATTGTGGCAAAAATTGTTGAAATTTTGGAATGAAACTAAAACGGGAATGAGCATTGAACAAGATGAGAAGGAATACAATCAAGTACAATTCAATGGATTTTCAATAATTGGACGCTTCCAACGAAACTTTCTTGAAGTTTAAATAAATTTCTAACAAAATCGACTCGTCAACAGGATTTTCAGATTTGTAATATATGTTGAGAGTCTTGGGGCAGAGTGTTCAGGGTTTCCAGGCGATTTCCGGTTCTGGATCCGGCAGCGATCCCGCAAAGTAGAGAATCAGGGTTCGTCGACGGAACAACCAATCCCGTCATTAATTTCCCATAATGCGGCGCATAATGGCGCGACGATGTTCGACAGAGCCGCGCGTCGGGCGTACACGGCAACTTTCCAGGAAACAGAAATTAATTTTCCCCGGGTCTGGGTACAAGCTTCTTTATAAATTATTAAAACTTTCGCGCCGGTCCCCTCTCCCGCCCGGATATCCACCTTTGTCGGTGAGGCTCTCATGAATATGTACCCGGACTGTAACCGGGCGCCGGCAGTTTTTCTTTTAAGCCGTCGCGAACTTCGTTAATCCGCGATCCGGAGACCGTTTTGCATTTTGATATCAACGGCGAACAGATACACGAGTACCGCGTGCACCGAGCAGAGAGAACGCTCGGAGCTTGTTCCGAGCTGAGTCGAGCGGACTCTCAAGGGAGCAGTGGATTTCGTTACTTTTCAACTGGGTGTCCAAACATTGTTCTTCGCCGCTTGACAACCTGCAGCTCTCGCTGCCGAGGCTTTGGGGTGCTGCACGCAGAAAAACTTCGCAGCCTCCGCAATTAATTCGCTCGACTGTTTAGGGGATCAATTGTTATATTATATTATACGAGACGCGGTAGACAATGCGGTTCGAAAGACTAACAAAAATTTCGTATGAACCTTCTTCATTGTTAGCCGTCATCCATCTCTCGTGTCAATTTGACACAGTTTTGCAAATTCACCCTTTTGCAAATCAATTTCACCCATTAAGAATGTTTAAGTTAGTTTAAATAATTAAAAGAATATTTAATTCAGATTAAATTACATATTCATTTGGATTAAATTATATATTTACTTAGACACACGTGAACGATGTCATTGCTGCGAGAGAAACATAAGACTCGATACTCAATACGCTTCAATAAATACATATGTACTTTCATCTTTCTAATTTATTAATCAGAAAATGGCTGCAATGATCTACACACAGTTCTCACACGTTTCAAAGTTAGATGAATTGGTAATTACTTTGAAATAAGTATTACATGTGCATTTGTGCAATAAATAAAATTTTGAACTTCGCATCAATCAATTTGCATTTGATTTGATGTTTTTTGAAAGGTTGAAATTGATTTGCGAAAAGGTGAATTTCGAGTGCGAAACATGTATTTGGAAACGCTAGGTTTACGGAGCTCTAGAAATACCTATTTCACATAATTTTATAAACGTAACAAGCATGTGTCTATCCTAATTTTTGGCTATTTTTCAAATAATATATACCCAAAGAAATAAAGGTAAATAACACTGTCAAACACCAAATTTGTTTCGCTATAACTGTTGGGTGTAACTTATAGAGTTTTTTGCGCTGTTTCCGAATCTGCCTTTAATTTTTTTCCTACACGCACAGTTTTTGAGAAACATGACTTTGAAAAAAAACCTATTTTTCAACTTTAAACAAATATTGTGATGTTATTATAAAAGATATCGAATTGTTCTTTGCAGCAAAAGATTCTGTAGACTTTGCCGAATACAACGATATCCAATATTAATACGTTATGAATGTTTAAACATGTATATTCGTTTAAAGTTGAAAAGTAGGTTTCTTTCAAAGTCATGTTTCTCAAAAACTGTACGCGTAGGAAAAAAATCAAGGGCAGATTCGGAATCTGCGCAAAAAAACTCTATAAGGGACGCCCAACAGTTATAGCGAAACATAAAAAAAGTTGAAATTTGTTGGACAGTGTAATTTGTCGGGGAAGCATCTTTACAATCTTAATAATTGCAAATTAAGAATGTAAACCTAGTGTTAAAAATGTTGACGAGTTAATTGTCGCCAGGCGAAGAGGAGCGTGACCGAGGGATCGTCTGATAGTCCGAGTATTACCTGACGGTAGCGACTGTTCTAACGTGCGACGCAAATTGGCCATTATTTGTTATATAAAACTAGACGGTCACGTGCACAGAAAGAAAAACGCGATGTATGTACATGCGGGCGACTGATGTCATCGACAGATGGTCCCCGCGTATACGGGTCGTAAGACATCGACACATTTTATCTCGTGACTGCGCAATATCGATCGCGAAACCATCGAGCACTCGAAACGCAGAAGGGAAACGATCCAATCATGCTTGCAGATTTCTCTTTCTCAACAATACACGGCAGCCTAACCCATCAAAATAAAATCATCTGGCCTTTCAGGAAAGTAATGTATCGCATCACGATTTTCCAGGTTGTGCCCATTTTTCTTGGACATTTTCGCGACGCGACGTGTCCAGCTGTAATCCGGTTTCCATTTCAACTTGATTCGCCTGTGCGCTTCGTTCGGGTGACCACGTCCACTGCGTCGGGTCAGACACGTGTCTGACCCTGCTGTTAGGCGTGGAAATTCCTCGGGACCTTTGTGCACGAGTAGCCGACCCCTGAAGAATTCACAGAAGAAGAAATCACCGGTCTCCTAGTCGTGATTTCGGTTCTAGGATTCCCGCGCGTTGCGCGCTCTTCAACCTTTACTATTTCCCTCGCAATTGTGATTAATAACAATTGAAACAAAAAGTTATTTACACATTAGCTGGTAAACTAATCCTTCTAACGTCTTAAAAAAGAATTCAAGCTGTTGGGTGGAAGTATGATGAAAGTTATTCGTTTCTGAAAGGTGTATAAATACTTTGTACACCCACTGTATGTCTAATAGTCTGTGGTAGGTATTTATCTACGCAATGTGTCTGAATGTCTTCGAACAAACCTAGAATTAAACGGACAATAAACTCGAAGAATGATTCCCAAAAATAGAAATGTGTAATAATGTCGAACACGTAATAATGACATGTGGTTCTATTTTGTTTGGATGCTTGGGTGTCCAGCTAGGCAACAAAAGCAGTTTCTCGTCGTTACAACAAATGAGGGCCGCTCACGGGCTTTTTGCATGCGGTAACTAGATTAATTGCGAGGGAACCAATATCTCCTACGAGATTGCGGGACGTAGGAGAGAGAGAGAGAGAGAGAGAGGAGTAGAGAGGCGTCGATCCTCTTCTTCTGCAACGTTCTCCGGGTTCCACGCTCTCCGCGCGACTTTCCTATCTGGGTCAGAGGACAAAGAGCACTGGAACCAGCTGCGTAGGAGACTAGATCGGACGATTAAGATGCAGGAAGAGAGGGAGAGAGAGAGAGAGAGGAGAATCGGAGTCCAGGTCATGTACTGGGAAAGAAAGACGCGATTCTAGGTAGCAGTTCCCGATCTTCCTGAAACTTTCGCTTGTTCTTTATCCCCGTGAGCTTCTCCGCGGGAACATCCTCGCAGCCTTGGGGAAATTAACGCAAACATCCGTGCTCTTTCGCGGAAACAAATAAATTATTTCATGCGAAACCGTCTGCCATCGCTACGCACGATTTCTCCGTCTTCCTTTTGCAGGGGGTTTGAAATTATAGTCATTAGTAGACTGCGGATGTTTATGCATTTAGCGGTTATGAAAATGTTCAAAAAAGGCTAGAACATAAGGTTCGATAGAATTTTGTAGAATGTTTATTTGTTTTAAATCTACAAAGGCTGTTTCTATTAACTTTCTTAAAAATTGTCTACAAAAATTGGAAAATGCATAAACATCCGCGGTGTAGTCATTACGGACCTAGCGGATCCAGAAGAGACTACTTTCCGATGGTTCGTTTATCAGCCTCTAATTTGTTCGGCGACGGTAACACTCTTTATCGACCGTATTGCGGATCGTAATTGCGGTTTAATGTTGTGGCAGGGGTGAGTCGTAGAACGCTGAAATGCTCACTGTTTTCTCTAGGATCGCAGATGAGCTGCTTACTCGCAGGTTCAACGTACGTATCTCGAAGACTCGACCAAAATTTGAATAAACGTCAGATAAAATAAGATTATTGGGTTTTGTACGTTTGTAAGACAAATGAATTTGTAGGGAAAATGAAAGAATTTCTTTATTTTCACTGAAACGATCGAAGAAAGAAATTTCCGGACAATTTTTATTAAAGAAGTAAAGAAACTTGATCTGCTATTTTTAGAAGAATCTGTATTGTGTTTTAAAATAGCATCGCACGCTTTCACAGGATGTCACGAATTTCTGAAATTATGGGGACGAGGTTCTAAAAAACGTGACGCCAGGAAGTCGCCATCGGGTACAAGAGGAAATATTAATTCGTGGACGGTAATTTATGCTTGCAGTCGAAAAAGAAAAGAGAGAGAGAGAGAGAGAGAGGAAGAAGAAAAGAATTCGCGTCGGCTTTCGACGCTGTCTCCGGGTCCACCCGTCGAAATATTCATCGAATGGTCTCATTATCTCGGATCGAACGAGCCGCGGCTCGTCGCTCGGCGAAATTTGCAATTTCGACCGGTTAACTGTGGCGTCCATAGTTTCAATTTCGTACAGACGACGCGGAACAAACGCTGGCCGCTTACAATCCCGCCGGCACGGTCGAAAGCATTATATTCCAGATCACGTCAGCGATACGACCAGATTAATTGGCCCCGATGTCTTCGCGATACCGCGCTGAAATAGCTCTCCATTTAGATCATAAACGTTGCACCCGCGAAATTGTGCGTAATGCAGAAACCGCGGATGAATTATGCTCGGGACAGAATTGTCGCCTCGGTCACCCGATTCCAGAGGCGACGATAGGTGCGAGTGTTTTGCCAGAAAAATCTAGTGCCGATAAACAAGATGTCATCTCGATTAGAAATCGACATTCTATTTTCATTCGAAACTTCTTTCAATGCGTCTTTCTAATTCGCTGTCCTTCGATCAATCACTCGTGGCCAACTATCGCCAATTGTACGTTTTACGATCGATGCGCCAAGCCGTCGAAAGAAATGCAATTAATAGAGAGCAACAAGGTGGAACAAGAAGGTTCAATTGTCTTGGGTACCCGAGTAATTGGAACTTGTTCGTAATGTCAAAGAAATAAGACTGCTGCGAATAAAAGATCCGTAATGTGCACGCTTTAAGACCCACTTCCGGATAATTAGGTTCTTGAAACTCTTGAATATTTGAAATTTGAATGGGAATCGAGATGGAAGTGGAAATTTCGAGTGTAATTTCAATGAAGTTCTGAAGATTCCTCTTAAACTCAATTCATTCGGCCAAGCTAGCTACCGGACAGATTTCGTCGGTATTTCGATGTGACATCGTATTTCCTTTTAAGTCAAAGTGTTCCTATCGATAAGTGTAATCTTCCTCCTTTAAAATTCTCGCGGGACCACATTTAAAGATCGACGCGAATCTCGGTAAATTCTCTCGAATTTATTCAGATAAAAGTTCTAGCTGGAAAAACCGAAACCTTACGTCGTCGTAACTTTGGAAATTCGCAACTCAATAATACGTGAAAATTCTGAATAAAATCTGACAAACCGCACCTAGAAAACCGTAGCTCAGTGAATTTTCTTGAATTTTTCAGATGTAGATCCTGGCTGGGAAGACCGAGACACTTATCCGGCCGTATCCTTTGCGTAGTTCTGGGAGTTTCGTGCAAGGGTTAACAGGGGCGATTAATATTTAGATGAAAATTAGCCGTCGGCGGTAGTGTAGCGAGAAGGATGGTATCTCTCTCGGTCCTTTCAGTCGGCGCCCACGCTTGTCACGGGCCTTGCGCCCGCTTCAAAGGACGCGGGTTCCGCGCAAGAAATCCTACGGAACGCCGGTATAATGTCGCGGGAGCGGCGTAAACCGGGGCTCTCGTCTTTCCGCGTGTTATCTCGTCAGCGGGATCTTAACCGCGGTCGCATCATCCGCGTTTTACCGTCGATCGTAATTCTGTCCCGCCTTTGTCAGCGTCGCAAGGACCCCGGGAAACAAGTAGCGATAGCGCGCTAAGTGCGCGCACATTGTTAGCGGTGCTCATACTCGCGTGTTTACGGGCCTCCGCGATATAGGATGCACACGAACTGGAAGAGAGAGAGAGAGAGAGAGAGAGAGAGAGAATGAGCGTGAAAGAGAGAGAGAGAGAGAGAGAGAGAGAGAGAGCGGTATTTCAGTCAAACCGCTTGATCTCCTCCCGCATTCGCCCCGCGAGATTTATCCGGCTGACTTATCTCTCGAACGAGCGTGCGTGTTCGCTGGAAATCGTTCTTCGCCAAGCCAGAGATCCTTTGTACCTGATTGCGGGCTCGGACGCCGCTGATTCGGGAAAAAAGAGAATAATTGCTCTTTTACGAGAACCTGGTTGACGAACATGATCTTTGTGCGCGAGCTTTCGAGGACGCGGTTGCTCCGTCCTTTGTTTTAAGAATCTTTATTCGTCGATTTTTCTGAAAAGACACTGTCTTCTTTTTAACCTATTTTAAGATGAACCTGGAAATCTTGGTACAATTATTATTCACCACTTGGTACATATTATTTTCACATGTTGCAGATAAACATCACCAATGTTCAAATGTAGGGTAAACTTGTCGAAACGTTACTTCCCCTCGAATTTTCTCATAATTCTATTCTACCAAAAACTAAAAGAGACCGCCTATTGTTTGTGTAGGAAAAAGTTGTTCAGAATGTCGAGATTTATAATATATTTGAACTTCATGAAAAATCCGACGGATGGAGAGAGAGAGAGAAGCGACGTTTCGACAAGTTTACCGAATGCAGATTCTCCCGGTTATCGTGCTCTATCTCCGAGCAGACGATACGAGTCTGGTGGAATCGACGACTTGCGTAAATCTAGCGTCAGAAACGGAGCAGCGACGGTGTGGAACTAGTGCTAGGGCTCTCGAAAAATCGTCGTCGCGCGACGGGAGGGCAAGAAGAGTTGCGTCAGTAATTTTTTCCGCTCGACTTTGAAAAGAAGTTCGCACGAAGCGACGCAGAGGAGGCGCGGCGCTACGGCGCGACGGCTAGCTGTCTGAAAGTGTGCGACGCAGATGGACGAGCCCCCGTTTTTCGTCGCATTTCACGGCGAACAGGGGACAACAGGAGTTCCGTGTTGGGCTACGTGTCCGCGGTGTGCCCACGCGCCGCTGAAATCCACGAATTCCATCGGTACCAAGCGAGACGGAAAGTCGTCCTTGGTCCGTTAGGTCTCGTGCACCAGCAGCCCAGCCGCGCGTACACCAACGGTTCGTGGGCCGAAAGGTTAACCTCGAAATCAACGACGCGTGCACCGCCGCCGTCATTCCCCCTCTCGTCGTCTCCTCCCTCGTCGGTTTCCTCCATTTTTCACGAGCATTCCCTCGCAGCGAACACGATGCTCGCCTCCCTCGAGCACCTCCCGGCGACCGTTTAACGGGAACGAACATCAATTAGACGCGGAACGCGATCGTCTCCGCTCGGTACGCGGAACCGCGATGGAGATTACACCTACTCGATCCTCTTGGCTGCCTATCCGACTGAACTTGTGGTTCTTCCCGCTGATTTCGACGGTGGATCGCTACCGCTAGAGATTCTCGAACCGTTCCACAATGGGACAGATCGACGCGCTAGCTGTTCACGGGCTCAGAAATCAAACTTCTCGTATCGATGTTTAACGAATGCATAATGTTTCTTAACCCCTTGCGATCGGTGCAATTTTAACTCGAAAATGAAACGTCTCTTCCGACCTAGAATAATTCCATTCTATACGATCTTTATCATTTTCGTGGATATGAAATTGATATAATACCTTGTACAATACTGAAATGTTTAGTAATTGGTTAGACACCGACATATTTAATGATGCACACGATATTTTGAATTATGGTGTTTAGAGTGCTAAGGGCTAAATGTCCGTTATATTCGAAAGCGATCAAACTTTTTCAGATACATACCATGTTTTACTGTACATTAATAATATTTATCGAACGTTTCTTGATTCTTCGCGGGACTAATAGTTTGACCTCGAAGAAGCATAATTCGATCTGAATTGTTCATTTCTATTCTAAAAGTGCAAGAATATGCGAGGCTCCCAATTCTTCAGTCTCTTCTTTGCCGGGATGATGTTATTAATTTACCCTCCGACAATCTCGTAATATGAATCCGGATTCTCACCCTCCATTTTTGGATTTATTACGATGAATTTAATAAAGTGCAGACTCTGGGTTGTTATGCAATTTTAAAACTTCCGAGACTCTGCGTTGGTAATTGGAACGAGCTCTACAATTATTCTGTCTCGTTACCTTCCAGAACGAACAAAATTAATCAACGTTTAGTGTTAAAAAAACTGCGAGTCTTTGTGCATTTATGAAAAAATTGGCTGAGTGTAATATGAAACAGTAAAATATTTGACTTTAAGAATACTGTAATGTTGCTTCTATAACGTGTATCGCGTGTTTATAAAGTGTAATGTCTATTGCGTAATAGAAATTGAATGAGTGAAAGATAATACAGTAAAAGATTTCATAAATTTAAGAATACTGTAATGTTGCTTTTATAACGTAACGAAATCAATTTTTACTTTTATTCCCATTTCCCGCAATAAAAAGTTATTTTGCATAAAGGTCCGCAGTCTACCGATTACTAATCAGCGTTTCGAAGAATTCGCAAGTTTCAGCGATAAAAATGCACTTCCGGGTTGCAACGACAGTAATTGCCTATCGTATATCAATCCGACTGAACGAGACAAATTTTTTAGTGTCGATCAGAGTGTCTCTAACAATTCCGAAATTTCAACGATAAAACTGCAGAAGAAACAAATTTTTGGAGTATTGATCAGCGTCTAGAAGAATTGGCAAGATTCGACGATAAAATCGCAGTTCCGCGGTAATTGGCCGTCGGGTGGTCTGGTCGAATCGGAGGAATAAGTTTCCGGAGTAATGGTGAATCGTAGCCGGAACAGGGTTATATTAATCATCGCCGGTTCTCGGGTCTCTCGTTTCTCGCGTGACGCCGTTCGACAAGAAGCCGCTCCTCTCCCTGTGTTGAACGGGCCTGGCATCGGGGACGATAAAACGAGGTGCTGCTAAGCTCGTTCCCGGGGCTGGACGGGGTGGGAGATAAACTAGGAGTCTCGTTAAGATCGACGATACGACGATTTCGACGACAACCACGACCCGTCGGTGAAGAGCGATCGTTAAGGATCCCCTAACGAGGAGCCGTGCACCCGGGGACAATAGGAGAGAGAGCCACGACGCGGTCGTCCAGCTTCTATGCGACGCGTGCTCAGCCTGCCCCTTGGTTCGTTCCCGTGCAAACGACAGCGCGCTACCACGGTTTTCATCTTGCGCACCTTTGCCCGCGATTCTCGCTCCCTCTTCAACCGTGTCCGACCCGTTCGCGATCGTATTAACGAGGAAACGATGCAACGCCGCCTGCCGCCTGCCGCCTGCCGCGACACGATTCCTTCCTTCCACGAACAGGAACTTCGCGTCACGACTACCAACGGCCGACCGAACAGCATCCTTTTGTCCTTTGATTCGCCGATGGGTCTCGACAACCACCCGGAACCTTCCTCCAATCTATTATTCAAACTCGCCGAGCCGGTTTATAGAATTAGACTGCGAACGTTCGCCCCGCGAAAACGTTCAGACGCTAATTCAATGCCACGAAGACTCCGCGGAATGCTGCGCATTTATAGACACGGGATATAAAGTTTGTGTCGTTTTCTACATGTCCATCTACCTCGAAAATAAAGAAGTTAACATGATAAATTAAAAATTGTAATGTTATAAAATGATATGTTTCGCAGAAGAAAGAACGTAGAATCTGTATCGCGCCATTGAATTTCTTCCTTTCGTGACAGACGTGCTTCGTTGGAGAATTAAATAATCATTTTCGAAACGGATCGTACAAATTCGCGTCCTATCGTGATGATTAAATTTCTTTTACTGTTCCGTGAAACACCGCCACGAAAACACGAGTCCTCATGAAGTTCCGCAGTGTAATAGAAACTGGTGGTTGGCTGAGGTCGCTCTCCTGGCGCGAGTAGACGTTGCGTAATTGAAAGATCAAACGAAGTTTTTCGATCCTAATGGAGGGTCTCGTCGGCGAAAGCAGAGAGAGAGAGAGAGAAAGAGGGAGAGAGAGAATGAGAGAATGAGAGAGAGAGCGAAAAGTCTCGAAGTCGCGTTTAAAAATAAACCGCGGACAATGCGAGCGCGTTCTGCAACGTAATTATCTATTTATTAAGTGCGTCGCCGGTGTTCGACGAGCCGCGGAGAACAAAGAGAAGGAAACCAGACGGAAAAAAAAGGTAACAATGGGTTTGATAAGGATCTCGGTGCAACCGAGCGTTGCAGAATGCACCGAGGATGACTGCGTGACCCGTCGCCGGTGGTTGCTGTCATTTCGACGACGCGCGTCATCCGCGTTCCCCGTGGCTGCGGAGGGAACGTCTGACGTTCCGGCGTTTCCGCAACCGCGATCGATGTGCTACCATCGGACTGGCTGTCAACAGATGCCAGGAGACGTCGTCGGTTTCTTCCCGGATAGCCCCACTGGCTAATTAGATCCTTGATCGAGGACGACCGTGGAACTTGAAACTCTGATCGATCGTCGCGATACGCGCAGTTTCACCCATTTCTACCCTACGGAAGCATAATGCTTCTTTTATTCTCTTTAAAAAGAACAATTTCAAGTGGCTCGTTACTAGACGGCGGATCTTTATGCAAGATAAAAATTTTCTTCGTCGCTCAGAATCTATAACAATTGCAATTAATTGAAAATAATATATGAACGGTCACCCTTTTCCATCCTACGGAAACATAATGCTCTTGTCGTCGATTTTCTTTTATTCTATTTAAAAAGAACAATTTCAAGTGGCTCATTGTACAAGACTGCAGATCTTTATGCAAGATAAACATTTTCTTCGTTACTCAGAATCTTTAACAATAGTAATTAATGAAAATAAATTTACTGTTTTAAATTACATCCACCGATTTTTGTCATAAATACATCAAATCCGTAGTCTATTCGTTACTAGACTGCGGATCTTTATGCAAGATAAACATTTTCTTCGTTACTCAGAATCTTTAACAATAGTAATTAATGAAAATAAATTTACTGTTTAAAATTACATCCACCGATTTTTGTCATAAATACATCAAATCCGTAGTCTATTCGTTACTAGACTGCGGATCTTTATGCAAAATAAAAATATTCTGCATCGACTGTGGGAAGCAGGAAGAAAATAAAAATTGATTTCGTCCCTTACTATTACTGTTTCGTAAATGCATAAAGATCCGCAGTCTATTCATTACTGTTAAGTACGATATACCGCGTATACAGTTTACAATTATTTCCCAAACTACGTTGTCAGAAATATTTCGAACACCGACTCTGTTGGAGACGTCTTATGGCGGTCATTTTGTTTTTATACAAAACTGTATGTTTTTATTTCGGTAAGCGTGTAGCCTGTCCTGAGACGAATTCAATGACCCATAACACTTTTGTCTTCCAAGATGATTCAAGATGATTTAATGCCAATTATTGTGTTATTTGATCAGAAAATAAAGTGTATGGTAAATCGTGATGGCTAGTTCTCAATTTGACAGTATTGCGGGAGATTGTAGACTGGAATGTCAGGAACAATGTTGCGGAGCGTTCACCTGCGTCCGACCAAGAATGTCTGAATCCCCTAGTCGCCGTCAACAGACATACCACCGAAGTCTTAGCAAATACAGACGAAAGTGAAACATTGTGCGTAAATAATGTACTGCAAGGAAAACAAGTGTTGTTTCTGTGTTTAACAATCGCACAGATGACAAACAAAAGTTCTGTAGAATAAAAAGAATTCCGTTAACAGGAATTTCGATGCCTCGTACGAAATTCTTGGAAAAGTGCAAGAAGTTCAATTTGTGCTTTCCAAGAGAACAACGTACAATGCGAATCCGAACTATAAGGAATAGACGAAAAAACTTCCTGCAAGAACTTGAAGAATCTGCAGCAGATAATAACGATGTGCAAACTGAAATGGGATCTCTGCAGAGCCTGGAGAACCCTGAAGAGTCTGACCGTAATAAAAACAAGAAGAAGACAGGCAGAGGACAAGAACACGACCATAGGGTGGCCAATACGAGTCTGGAGGTGGGAACGGAGAAAAAGGATCCGAAAGCGTTGGAGATTGGAAAAATGAAGAAAACGGTATGCCGGAAGAGGTTCAGGATCGAGTGTCCAATTTCTCTGGAGGATCACGAGGCAATCCCTTAGGAAGCAGATGAGCTTGGGCAGCAGTGTCGGACGCGGAACCGTAGGATCGTTGCGGCAAAAAGAGAGGAGTCGCAGGAAAAATTCTGTGCCCACGCGAGGCCTCTCGGCGCGCGTGGGTGGACGTTCTGTGCGCGTACAGAACGCCGGGAGGAAAAAGGTAGGTCGTCGCTGGGAGAGGAACAACGGAGAGACGTTCGAACTGAGAAGACGAAGAAGAAGAAGAAGAAGAAGAAGAAGAAGAAGAAGAAGAAGACGAAGAAGAAGACGAAGAAGAAGACGAAGAAGAAGACGAAGAAGAAGAGGAGGAACGCGTCGCATGAAGAGCTATGCACGGGGAAAGGGGGCCAGGGGAGGGAGAAGGTGGTACCACCAGGTTGCGAGGACCGAGGCTGGCCAAGGTCAGAACGTCGTGGAACCGAGCCGGCTTATTTTTAGCGCTTCCTACTATTGTGCAAAGCACAAGTCTGTCAAGTGTCTAGGCGGCCGCTTCAACGGGGGAGTCCACCGTTATACGCTCCCACTCCGCGCGACTCCCTGTTGTCTGCTCCAGACGATTTTGGAATTTCTTCTGTGCGCCACTCGTCGAGTTGGCCACGAGTCACTCTAGCCGCCCATCGTGGAGCCTTGATCGCTAGACGAACGTTTATGCTAATATTCTCTGGCCGACCTGTCCGCAGAAAGGCTGCGCCGCGTCGGTCCCAGAAAAATCTGCGAACCTTGAAGGATACCGAACCGTAGACACGTGGTTCCCCCGTGTACTTCGGAATAATCAGTTTTTTCGCTGATTCTCGAAGTGCAAGGCTCTTTTTTCTTTAACCTTGCCGCTCTCTCTCTCTTCCGTCTCATTACGCAGTTTTGACCGGTTTGCGTTCACCAACGATGATATTTTCAATGACATGCTGACCTGACGATTTCGAAGCGACAAAACTGTGCAGGGTTTTCAGAGATTCGTAATTTCGCGTACGAATGGAAGAATCATCCTCCACGGGGATTTCGAAAGGAAGCATCTGGAGGCCGCCGCAGCCCCGGCAGGTTCAGTGCGCGGCCCACGCAGTGTTTTCAATCTGCGATCGTTACGTCAGAGAGTGTCTCCCAATTATATAGATTCGATCGAGTCGGTAAGCTCATAAATATGCAAACGCGGGTTTATCTGCGATCTGGGGCGCGCTCGGGATTCCAGCTCGCTGTTTAGAGGAGCTCGGCCGAAGGCGAAGCCTAATCGAGCCGAGCGTCTGTCGCGGTCGAAACAAAAGGTCTGGTGACGAGCAATTGAAAAACGCGCGACGGATAGCGAAGATAGATGGCCACGGACAGAGAGAGAGGGAAGGAACGGACGGAGAGAAAGAGAGAGAGCTCGTTAAATGGAACAATCGCGGTACGTGAGCCGCAGAAGAACGTCTTCTGCTAAAGATACGCCGGGATTCCAGAACGCATCGTCGGCGTATGGCCTTAGCCTAGTTGCGGAAAAGGCCACCGTCCGCCGGGAGAGAAGGTTTAAGTAAATCAGCTAATCGCGATTGCGGCCCCATCTACGGCGAGCGTCGCGCTACACGCTTGTTTACCGGATTAAAGCCGCTTCTTGCGCCGTTAACGGCGCACCGCGTCGCGACGTCGGGACACTGGCGGCTGGGAAACGTCTCGAGAACGTCCCGCGAACCGGCGAGTCTGGCTTTCGAGGTTCGATGACCCTTTGTGCACGCTGCCGGCGATCCTGATTCAGAATCCCGAGAAATTTTTCCTACGGAACCGTGGAACCGCTGTTAGACGACCGAGACGTAAAAATTACGACCGTGTCCCGACGATTAAAATTCATTTTCAGTCGAATCACCTTTCCATACGCTTCGCTGGTGCTGAGGTTCAACAGTGGCATACGGTTTCCTGCTTTTCTGCGCGAGCAACAATTTTCTCTATCAACGTTTAAACAGTTTTCGCGTAGAGATGTTATTACTAGACTGCTTATAGTTAATCTTTAAGAAAGTGGTCAGTGACAATAGACTTTGTAGATACGAAATTAATAAAAATCTAATTAATTTGATGAAATCGTGATTTAGCTGTGTCGTGTGCTCGCCAACTACAAATGCGTATAATTTATTTAATGCGTCGCTCGATTGTTTGTAAACATGTAGCAAATCTTATTTCGACACAGAACTCGCATACAAGATTATTCGATAGGGGAATAAATTTTTATTTGGGGTCTGTCTTCTTATTCTTAATAATACATTTGGATATTCCATTTTTCCCCAAAAATTGATGTACCATTATTTAAAATACTGTTTACATTATTAGGTATGTTGTTATCTAATAAATTACTAAACATTTAAGTATCCAAATCCACTAAATTTCAATTTCAAAATGTCCACCAATCGTGGACAATGGAAATATTCTAGGTCGGTAGAAACGTATAATTTTTGTGTTTAGCCCTTGCTGTACCATTTTCTCTGCAGTTACAGCGATTAAAACGTCTTTGTCGACAAGAATGTCGTAGAAGGGAAAAGAAAATGTATATTTTTTGTATGGCTACATTTATTTTAATGCTTAAATATTGATTACAAACGAATCAAATTTCATTTTCAAATCTGACTAATTCAACACCGAGGGATGGTGCGAGAAGATCAGGGGATGAACGAGGGTTGACAATGGTTATTCGAAAAACTGGTTAGGACGACTTTGACAAGCGAATGATATCGGTGAAATTAGTGTTGCGAATAGGATTCGAGGGGCGTGCAGTTCTTTCACGTTCGACGTTCCAGAATCGGGTCATCGGGTCTCAACTCGACGTTGCGTTTCGTCGTACGTCCACGGCATTACGTAAAGCTCGATTGCACTCGCGTTTTCAAACAAACACAAGCCGTGTGTGCCACGGCAACGCCGACGAGACGCTCGCTCCTCTTGGCACGGGAACACGCGTCTCGTCGAACGAGCGTCTCTGTGTCTGCCGTGCTTTTTTCTCTTCTCGTCATTGTAACTACGTTGCTCGCAATTGCACGCTCTGGTGCTGGTGCACTGAACACCTTGGTACTGGCGCACCCAGCGCCAGTGCACTTTTACGCCAACTTTTCAACCCTACCCGCTAACGAATCGTTCTCAAAAAATGTTTACCAAACTCATTTTCCTCGACTGCGGCGGTGTCTTTGTTCCTCCGGTTTGCCCAACCTGTCAACTTAATGAGGCCCTTTGTAGCGCACAGTGGTAGCCGACAAAGGAAATCTGACAGATAGCGTACAATTCTTCTACAATTAGTTTAAAGAAACATGAAGCTTCTACAGGCTTTTTGTTCATGAAAATGATTTAGAGTTATTCTTCGAAGGATGGATAAAGGATTTCCTATTTGATTCTATTTAATTCTTCACAGTTGTTGCTCGTTGTTCATATTGCTCGCAATGTTACAATTTTAATGAACAGCTACGAGCAAGGATCGCAAGATCGAAAAAAAATGAACAAGCAAAAATTTCTGTATAATATTCTGTATAGAAAATTCTGTATCGATTGCAAGGAATGGAAACCAAACAGAATGTCATTTCTTCCCTTAATAATTTTAATAGATGAGAAATCAAATATAGATACACATACATATATATATCTTGAATTTTAAAAATTTTCCGCAGTCTAATGATTAGCAACTTGAAACATCTCGATCCAGTTCAAAATGATATGGGTTGCGGAAGGGTTAATTCCTAAAGCAAAATGTTGCTCAATTAAATGAAAAAAAAATGTTTCATTTACCTATCGCGTCATATTTGCATATTTTATTTCAAAAAGTATTAAGGTACTTTACTCGGAAATTACTTACAATTAGTTTACTCGACACACTCTGTGCGAAGGTACGAAAAATCGGAAAAGCCGAGAGATATTAATTCCAAGCAGAAAATTCTTATATTTCATTCCCAAAGAAATATAAATTCCAAGTGGAAAGTTGTAGCACGGCCAAATGTGAATTAATTAGCAGGATGAAGTTAATTCGGAGCAATGAAGATTATCGTGGAGAGGTGTGAAACGTCGTTGATAGAGGGACGCGTGTCGTGATGGCCGGTTACGTAAAATCGCGGCGGTGGTACCGCGAAATTGATCGCAATTTCCGGGAACGTCTCGTTTCTTGCCTCGATACCGGCGAGGAAACGAGTCCAGACACCGGCGCGACGGTAACCCACGCGTGTTGCCGCGTGTAACGTTATCGCGCTAAGTGTTACGTGTTAATCCGCTGTTAAGGAGCGTGTCCTTGGACGGACGACGGAGCGCTGGATCTACAGTTATATAGAGCGGTTTTACATAAGGCAATTGCCGAGCAACCGTGTCGACGGAGCCCGGTGAATCATCCCCCATGATCGGGGAACACATCGTCGTCCACGGGGATCCAAATCTGCATCGCTATGCGACACCTGGGACCCTGCTCGTTCATATCCCACCCTCGTTCATTAGACAATGTAGCGTGCAAACTGAAGCGTGCAAACAATAATTAACATCTTCATCGTTGTTGATTCATATTTTCTTAACAGTTACAGCGATTAAAACGCGTCTTTATCCCGAGAAATGCTGTAGAAGGGAAAAGAATATTTATATTCGTTGCATGGCTACATTTATTTGAATGCTTACATATTAATTACAAACGATTCAAATTTTATTTCATTTATTTTCTTTCTGACTCGTTAATGAATCGTCAAAGCCGACATTTATTTAGCATGATTTCATTATTAAAGAGTAGGTACAACCGTTCAAGAAGAATATGTATACCATGTAAAAATTTTTCGAACCACTCTACACGATTCGATTTTCAATTTCAATGATTAAACATTAATTTCAAACGAATCAAATAACTTAATCTAAAAAGAAACACGTGACATTTATTTAGCATGATTTCATTATTACAGAGTAGGTACAACCGTTCAAGAAGAATATGTATACCATGTAAAAATTTTTCGAACTACTCTACACGATTCGATTTTCAGTTTCAATGATTAAATATTAATTTCAAACGAATCAAATAACTTAATCTAGAAAGAAACGCGTAACATTCAGATTTGTTAGATTTTGTTAAAATCTTCATGACTAGTCTGACTCGTTGATGAATCCCCATCACCGACATTTATTTAGCATGATTTCATTATTAAAGAGTAGGTACAACCGTTCAAGAAGAATATGTATACCATGTAAAATTTATTCGAACCACTCTACACGATTCGATTTTCAGTTTCAATGATTAAACATTAATTTCAAACGAGTCAAATAACTTAATCTAAAAAGAAACACGTGACATTTATTTAGCGTGACTTCATTATTACAGAGTAGGTACAACCGTTCAAGAAGAATATGTATACCATGTAAAAAATTTTCGAACCACTCTACACGATTCGATTTTCAGTTTCAATGATTAAACATTAATTTCAAACGAATCAAATAACTTAATCTAAAAAGAAACACGTGACATTTATTTAGCGTGACTTCATTATTACAGAGTAGGTACAACCGTTCAAGAAAAATATGTATACCATGTAAACATTTTTCGAACCACTCTACACGATTCGATTTTCAATTTCAATGATTAAACATTAATTTCAAACGAATCAAATAACTTAATCTAGAAAGAAACGCGTAACATTCAGATTTGTTAGATTTTGTTAAAATCTTCATGACTAGTCTGACTCGTTGATGAATCCCCATCACCGACATTTATTTAGCATGATTTCATTATTAAAGAGTAGGTACAACCGTTCAAGAAGAATATGTATACCATGTAAAATTTATTCGAACCACTCTACACGATTCGATTTTCAGTTTCAATGATTAAACATTAATTTCAAACGAGTCAAATAACTTAATCTAAAAAGAAACACGTGACATTTATTTAGCGTGACTTCATTATTACAGAGTAGGTACAACCGTTCAAGAAAAATATGTATACCATGTAAACATTTTTCGAACCACTCTACACGATTCGATTTTCAATTTCAATGATTAAACATTAATTTCAAACGAATCAAATAACTTAATCTAAAAAGAAACACGTGACATTTATTTAGCGTGATTTCATTATTACAGAGTAGGTACAACCGTTCAAGAAGAATATGTATACCATTTAAAAACTATTCGAACCACTTTACACGATTCGATTTTTAGTTTCAATGTTTAAACATTAATTTCAATCGAATCAAATAACTTAATCTAGAAAGAAACGCGTAACATTCAGATTTGTTAGACTTTGTTAAACTCTTCATGGCGAGTCTGACTCGTTGATGAATCCCCATCACCGACATTTATTTAGCATGATTTCATTATTAAAGAGTAGGTACAACCGTTCAAGAAGAATATGTATACCATGTAAAATTTTTTCGAACCACTCTACACGATACGATTTTCAGTTTAATGGCGATGCATGCTACCTCCGCCCCCCTCGAATACGGAAAGTAACAAACAAGGGATGCGTGTACGCATTAGGATTACGCAGGATTTACATGGGATTACGTTCGTCGAACGTACATCCGCTTTTCGCGCAATGTTTCCTGTTGCTGGCTGGTATAAAGTTAATTACACGTTTGCCGGGATGGAATCGAACTAGAAACGCGAGGATTTGGAATGTACCTTCACCTAAGCTGACGTTGTAGCTGGACCGAATTTTAGGCTCACTGCTCTGTTCGCTAAACCAGAATTTGTCCTCTTACTTTATTCTATTCCACATCGCGAACATTCATTTTACGCGTATTATATTCACTAAATGTGCTAGTTATTTGCCGTCGTGTTTGTCTATTAAAAATGTTAGTTATGTTAGTTAAAAATTGTTATCAACTCCTCTTCCAGGAACATATTTAACACTGGGCTAATTGACAACAGATATCGAGTCTATATTGAAACCTTCTGGAAATATGTAAAAAAGACCATATAAAAAATCACTGAAACTAATTGTCGAGTAACTTGGCAAACCGAGAATACCAAATATTCTTCGGAAAGCTGTTTTTTCACAAATGAGATGCAAAAATGACATTGCGACGTTGTAGGAGGAAAATAATGTGAAATAATTTTGGCGTGGATGGAGAAACATCGACTTCGCCGAGTGGCTATTCTAGATGGTAAAATATCGTATCAGAAAATAGATGTATTAAATAGGCATAGTTTGCATTATTCGGCAGCATGTATCTGTCGCCGCTTTATAAGTGTAAACGTAAGAATAGGACTTTTTTGAGGGAGACAGCGGCCTAGATTCTAGAATCTTTTATCGAGCGGTTTTGACTAGCGAAAAAGCCCATGCAATCCTGGTAACAAGTCTACCCACAGAAGTTGACGCGATTAGCCGCATCCGACGTGTAGAATTTCTTTTCCACCTAGATCGAGCATTCGGTACACTGTGCGACGGTGGACGATCATGCTAGGGAAATTAGCAGATGTGTTCAGAGGGAATACGGACACGGATGGCGAACCGATGAAATGTTTGGGATGATGCAGCAGATCGGAAACACTTCGGGCGTCAGGGACAGCGGTCTCGGGCCGAGCGTTTGGGAGGGACACGGGATCGAAGACCTCGCCGAGTACGATTTCGTCCTGTACCGGTGGTCGTGCAATATGCATCGAATCATCCGCGGAGTACGTTCACCTCGCAAGGCCAATTGCATTGCATTACATCGACGTTGCCCCTCTCGGCCCCTTTTAAGTTCTTCGCAGGCATTCAATTCTAAACGCCTCGTGAATAATATCGTGTACTCGTGAATGGTCGTCACGAAACGAACACGTGGTGGACCAAACGATGTGAAAACGCGTGGACGCGGCCCGTACACCCGCCATATTCTTTTCAGAATCCACATTCCGATTGTTTAGCGGAAACGAATATTTCTCTTAACGAACAACATTCAGAAATAAGAATACAAGTTGACTCGAATAACGAACGAAATTAATTTTCATCGTAAGCTTGCCTCTCGACTAATTTTGCAATTAAACACAAGTTTACGCTCTGGGCGGACAAATTCGCCGTCGCGGCCTCAAAGCAACATCATTTCGAATACAAGCATATTTTCTAATTTATCGTGGAAGCTCCATAAAAATTTCTTGAAAGTTTCGCGAGCCCGAGATGCGTCGAGCGTTTTACGAGATCGCCGACTAATTGGCAGACGATTGGGATTCCGTGGTTGCGCGTCTCTTTTCAATAATTCGAGAAACCCCGGGCGCTCCGTGTTACACGCGATAAGTAGAACAATTATGAATAACTTACGGGCGTTGTGATTCCATCGGCAAGCGGAACGCGGCATTAAAATAAAACGGCGCGGAGCATCGGAATTCCGCGGAACGGTCGATAACGTCCGATTCGATCGCGTCTTCCAACAAATAAAATTTTATACTTGCGTGCGCCGTGAATATCTGCGCGGGGTCCAAGTGCCGAGAGCGCAGTAAACCGGGGCCCGATCGTTGGGCATAAAATCCGCGCGCGGGACCGAAAAAGATCATTCCAATGCTTCGATCGTTCCGTCGATTTTATGCGTCGGTATTTTCGAAACCGTTGAAGAATCTTTTACTTGTCCGTACCGTGTAACCACATATGAATGTGCCCATAACTGCGAAGGTGGTCTAAGCGATATTTATTTCTTATTTCCGATAAAAACATTTTCGGGGTCGGCTGTCGACGAGCGAGCGGTATCTGGAAGCTGGAACGGTCTAATTGAAGGAAAAGGGGCATCCAGAGGCCTCGAGGCGACCCGAGACAGAGAGACCGTTGGAAATTTCTACGGCGTTCCGCAGAATGGATCGTTATTCCTCCCTCGTGGACCCGTCGCGCACGGCACAGCCTCGCGGATACCTAATTATCCCACGAGCAAGCCCGAGCATGAAGCGCAAGGCGGAGGCGAGCGGCCGAGGCTGGATCGCTGTGAGAAAGGAGGAGAAACCGCGTTCCTAGCGTGATCCTAGAGACTTTCACGAGCCCAGATTCTTACGGCGAAAAGGGTCAGAGGCTTCCGGGTGCGACCGCGTCCCTTTCCAATCGAACGAACCTCCGATAATATACAGGGTGCGGCACCTAAAACAGGTCACCTGAATAAATCGCTTGCTTTTGAAGATAGAAAAAAAAGGATCAGACCAAACTTACTAGATATCGAGGGGCTCGTAATCTGATCGTCATTAATTTTTTTATAGGTGGAGACGTCAAGGAGATACGAAGGTCAACTCTGTTTTTTTAAATGGAACGGTATGGTTTTTTATTTACATTCTGATAGTGTATTTCAAGACGAATACAATGACCTATTACGAAGGTCATTCAAGGTCACGCAAGGTCAACTGGAATAGAAAATAAAATGTCTCAAAGCACTCTTCAAATACTTTTGTGTCTTCTCTGGTTGTTGGCATACCGCTCTTCTATGTATTGGTAAGGATCGCAGAACATAAATAAACATACCGTCGCATTGTATGCTTACCTGTATCCAGAAACGTTATTAGTAGTTTGACTACCGACCAGAGTACGGCTTCGAAATATTCAATCCGAGCGTTCAATTTTCAAGAATGCGTTACACGATAGCAGAGAAAGTGGAAATGGTTATCATTTATGGTGAATGTCATAGAATTATGAGGAAAGCGGTACGCGCGTATTTTTATTTGTGGGGAAAATTGAAGGAACAAGTGTACCGCGAAAAACCAACAACCACAGTTGATATGCAGTATCATCGGTATTGCAACGTTTTAGATTATGTCTCAGTGTTCAAGGTCGACATTTTGAACACTTGAAGTAGCAGCGAATACCTACATAACATGTTACATGTAAATCGTCGTAGCGTTCGAAGAGTGCTTTGAGACATTTTATTTTCTATTGCAGTTAGTGACCTTGAATGACCTTGAATGACCTTCGTAATATCAGAATGTAAATAAAAAACCATACCCTTCTATTTAAAAAAACAGAGTTGACCTTCGTATCTTGACGTCTCCACCTATAAAAAAATTAATGACATCAGATTACGAGCCCCTCGATATCAAGTAAGTTTGGTCCGATCCTTTTTTCTCTATCTTCAAAAGCAAGCGATTTATTCAGGTATCCTGTTTTAGGTGCCGCATCCTGTATACATACTTCTATCAGCGAGCTTCAAACCATCGTTCTTTGCAAGCACTCGAAAAACAATTTTAGGAAAATGTTGTTTTTCTATTGGGTACGGGAATAAGTTGTACTTAACACGTTGACTGCCATGGGGGTCACCGGTGACCGGCACTCGACTTGGCTACAGCGACGTGGGGGCCACCGGTGACCGGCGACGCAGCAACTAATAAAAGTACATAATTAAAGTAAATATGGATACCGATATATTTTTCAATAGTACCATTGTTACCATAATGGTTTGAAGAAATTAATGCAATATAGAACATACAAAAATAATTTTATTACTACGTGCAAATAATATTTCAACATAATATGCATCGCGTAATGAAAAATTCACGTTGGCGCCTTGGACAAACCATGGAAAATGCGCCTGGCAGTCAACGTGTTAAGTACCGATCGCGTATTTGATGGGACGCAGCGCGCGTACATGTTTTTGAAAGGTGTGTGTCTAAGCATCGAAACGCAGTTAGTGGCAATTGTGTGGAGCGTGAACAGCGGTCAATTTTTCTCGTCGTAAATGTCGACTTTTGTTCCAGGCAAGCAACATCTGCGGGAATTTATGTTGCATTAGTTTGTTTTAAGGAAAGGTGTGCCGCGGGAACGCATCGTTTGCTCGTGGATATTTACGGGGACGATGCTCCATCAAATACAAGTTGCAACCAATGGTTTCGGCGGTTTAAAAACCATGATTTCGACGTAAGGGATAAAGATCGCGATGGAGCGCCTAAAAATTCGAAGATACAGATTTGGGAGCATCGCCCGATGAAAATCCACGCCGAACACTCGAAGAATTGTCAATCGAATCGAATGTCGATCGATCTACTGTTGGAAAATGTTTACACGCTATGGGTATGGATTATACGCTTTTCTTCGACAAAAAAGAGCGGAAACTTATTTCCATACCCAATAGATTTTAAGCACTTTAAACCGTTCCGGTATACATCGATGGTATCCCGATAGTTCTCCACCATTATACCTAGGTGATTGTTGCTGGATCGTTTGAACGATCGAGAGGGGACGACGGTTCGGGAGCTTAATGAGAGGTAAGGACGTCTGTAGAGTGGATCAAGGGACGTGACAGGATCATCCGAGTGGGAGAAACGTCGTTAAACAGGAGGCCTAGGTGAAACGATTTCGCAAAGGGACAGCTATTGCACCCGGAAGCCGCTTGACAGTTTTAACTGCGACGTTCCACGTATTCGCGGAGGCTTCGGTACGGTGTGAGCGCTTGTAAATATGTACACGGACGCTCAGGGAAGCACGGGTGCACGGTGCACGGTGTGTATGTATGCAGGTTATGCAGAAAGCAGGGACGCGAGGCGTCCGCGCGGCGGAACGTGGTCAGCCGTAAATTATTTCAATGCACCTAGAGCGTCGAATGTACCAAGCGTATTATTTACGACGTCGGGTTCTCTCTAGGTGCAGCCTAGGCCAGCTCGGATAGGCTAGGATACGATTACATCACGGCATAAACAGTCGGTAATAGTGGCTCAAGGTCTACTATGCGCGTATGCGTCGCCACCGCCACCACCGCTCTGCCATTCCAACCCACCCGACGTCGTTTCCTCTCTTTCTCTGCCTCTTTCTCGGCCCGAGTCTTGACACGGGGCGTGTGTGGACGTGTGCACTTTCCGTTCCGAGACTCGGCCAGAGAGACCGTCTCGGCCTCGGTTTGGAAACGCCCAGAGAACTGTGGAAAAATCGCCTATAATTTTTTCAAGGATATTCCAAACTGGTAATAGGATTCTCGCTCTACGTTGCAACGAAACGTTGCGAAACGGCCCCGGAAACTACGGAAAAGAATCAACCGCGGTCTCTTCGCGGAGATTACAACAGCCCGAGTCTGGACACGGGGCGTGTGTGGACGTGTGCGCTTTCCGTTCCGAGACTCGGCCAGAGAAACCGTCTCGGCCTCGGTTTGGAAACGCCCAGAGAACTGTGGAAAAATCGCCTATAGTTTTTTCAAGGATATTCCAAACTGGTAATAGGATTCTCGCTCTACGTTGCAACGTAACGTTGCGAAACG
>CM052192.1:5678206-5689113 GCA_028455805.1 Lasioglossum figueresi | reverse complement strand
GACTACCTTTAACACCTTTAACACGTTGACTGCCGGAGCGAAATCCTAAAAATCAATTTGCTTAATGAAAGCAAAACAGAAATCACAAAATTCTACATCCTTTTTATCGTCCAATTCAATTTACTCGTCTCCAGCATAAGAAAAATTAATTCTTCAGATTTGGTTGAAGAACAGCGTGTTTGTAAACAGGGTTCAAATGCACGCTGTTGCGAATGTAGGAAGATTAAGAAATCCGAAAATCGCTCGGTCTTCGAAAGCAACAATAAATTTATTCGCGACGACCGTTGTCCTGGTCGCTATTCAAATTATGCTTGCTCCCGTTGATAAATTCCGGGTCGCAAAATTGTAAGCACCCTCTATGCCTGCGGGTCTAATATAGTTCAAGAGGGATGCACGAACGGGCGGGCAGACTAAACAAAAATAACCTCTCTCGCAGCGTGCGCGTTCCCGTGGTGGCAGCCACCGCGAAAAGAGAGTGACATAAGTATATTTCTAGTGCGAGGAAATCTAACATATTGCCTTCGAACGACCGACGAGCGAGCCGAGGTCATACCGTTACGCGTTATCGCCGGGTTCCTCGCCCTTCTTCCATATCATCGCCCATTTCGGCGAATCCGTTGGCTCTGGCTCCCCTAAGTTCCTTCGTACTACTCCTGAACTCATTTCCTTCCCGTCCGTGGATCTTATTCAAATCTTGCCAATTTTCTGATCAAATATTCAAATATGATAATGCTCCCAAGATTGGACGAACTGGAACAGAACGGCGCGATGTGTGCAGATTTTCGGTGCAAAGAATGTGTTTCCTCTACTAATGTTCTGTGCTCCGAGCTCGTAGAGAGGCACCGTATATTTCATGCGGATCAATGAAATTGAAATAAGGGTAGCGTGTTAAATGAATGTTTTGTCTTGATTCTTTCAAAGTCCTGTGGTGGTCCTGAACGAATACTCGTACCGATACATTCATACGAACGAATATGCTCGCATGAATGAATATGCTCGTGTGCTCATGCGCTCGCACGAATATGCTCACGTGCTCGCTCGAATGTGCCGATAGAGAGACAGTTTGATATTGAATAAATCAATGGAACTGAAACAGGGATAGAACGTCTGACACACCCGGAATCAAATCTTGAAACACGTCGCAGTAGAATCGGACAACCGAGCGACACGCAAACCAATTCCATCAGCTCGTCCACCGCGAGATCAACGTTAAGATCGAACGCTCGAGAGCACGAGGACCATCGAGAAGACGGTATCAACGAACTCGAAAGCGGGTTCATTCAAGAAAACCGCAGGTCGCTTAAAAAAAGAAAATTCCGATGACTCAGCGTCTCGGGACCGGTTCCGGTGGCACGGAAACGGCATTGGCCGTTGTTAACTAATTTAGCCAGCGTTACGTTTTCCGGGCGACGAGAGTTTTGGCCACTGTCACCAGCCGGTGGCCAAAGAATTCGATTGCGTCTTCGCATCGTCTGTCAACGGATCGCGGGTCTGCGGCGGGCTGTGGGACGGGTTCTCTCTTTCCGATATCCGGCTGTTTTGCGTCAATGCGAATGCCATGGATGTCTCCGGTGCACCCCTCCCCCCTTGGTTGTCTGTTTCCTTTCCACGCTCAGCGGTTTGTGTACACTGGCGAAGCGCAAAGCTGAGCCGAGCGGTGCGGCGCGTGGCCCGGCAAAATGCCCGTTTGCCGAATGTCTGGCCAGCGTCTGGCCGGGATCCTTGAATGAACGCCTATTTTTAAAAGGGCGCACAAACGGATAAACAACCGGCTGCGGCGGTGATCTTGGTCCGGCGTCGCGACGCTCCATCGATCGTCGATTGCGCCTCTCCCGGGCGACTGCCGACGCGCTTCCACGCCGCCTCCCGCTCGATAATAGTTCGCCGGCCGACGCTGCTCGCTAATTGCTAGCCACGCTCGTAGTCTTCCCCTTTTTAATTAAACGATCTGTATTTTAACGCTCGTCTCGGTCGACCGAAATTCCGCTCGGATATTGTTTCCCTTGCTGCGCCGCGATCCGATCGTTCGATCTGGAAATTAAAGGCGAATATACACTCCTCTTCACTGTGGACCTGGCCGTTACGTCGCCGCACGATAGAACAACATTGATGTTCGGAGCTCTTTTCATTCGTATCCAGGTGCAGCTTGAAACACGAAAATTATTATTAATTCTTCTCATCTACCATGATTTCGGAAACACCCTGTATTGCCAACAGATTCCTTCGCTTTCGAATTTTCGTTGCCTGGCCGGCGATGTCTGATTCTACCTCTAGCATACGTTCAGGATTTTGTAGAGTAGCGTACTTCCTACTGGTTTTATATTGTGTTCTAGTTACCAGTTCGTAAAACATCTGTTTCGCCTAGTCTGTCTACAGCACGCTGTTTCCACTTCGAAGTATTGACAGCAGTCCCGAGTTGTTTGATTTATATCCACTCTAATATGAAGTAGGTTGTCCGAAGTTATTCTTAAACAGATTTGTCTAACGTACACTAAGTAGAAACAGCCTGAGATGATCAGACGGGCCATTCCACTTACGTCTTCCGTTCTATATTGTAATAAGCGGACCACGGATTTTATGCGGTCGTAAGGAAAATAGGTGCAGCGCGCGAAACCTGTAAAGACGTTAGAAGAATTTAAATGCTTGGCTACATCATTTTTAAGTTGTTAATATTATATAAGCGACGTCCTAAAATTAGAAAACAATGATTAGAATATAAAATATAAACGATTATATATTAAACTAACTCTCTCTCTCTCTCGCATACACACTGTCGCGTTGCTCAATTTTCTGTACCCGTCTGAAGGTTTCGCCGCTCCTTAATTTTCGGTTCCCCTTCAGAAGACAATCCGCTCGGAGTTTTCGCGCGACAGAAACTACAAAACTGTTCTCTATAATACAAAGATAATTTGAATGAATGCGAAATTGAAGTAAAAACTTAAAAGTGTCCAGAATTAATTTCACCGGCGTAGACGCTGGAAGTCCCCGGCACATCCATTCAGCGCCATCTTTCTCGCGTGCCGGGCACGAGCGTAAAAAATCGCTCGCGGGCTCGGCCGTTCGAAAATAAAACGAGGAAAAACCATCGATTCCGTCGAATGAATGAATAAAACGCGAGCGTCGGTCGTAACGATGCGTCGCAGATAACCCGTCGCGTCGCGACATTAATAGCGTGTCTGTTTATCGATACGTGCGCGCGGCGGTTCGCAGACACCGACTAGACAGAAAAATCGCGCGACGCGACCAGACGCGACCAGACGCGACACGTCGCGACGCGTCACGTTGCACGCGGCCGATAAATGCTGCCAAGTTGTTCACGTGTCTAGCTGCCGCTGGTTTTTTTCCCCGAGCGATTTTTTCTACGGTCTAGCAGAGCGACGCGGCTAGATATGTATACCGGCTTTATTATCCTCGTTAAGACAAGGTGATTTCAATGTTGCGAGACTCGAGGTATGCGACAGAACAATCGCGATTTCGTGGCTCGAAACGCGGCCACGTTGCGTCAGAAGGCCGTCTACCGACCCGCGGAAATTGCGGAACCACCGAGACGAATTCTCTGGTTGTCAGGAAAAACTATGGCATAGGATAGGATTTTACAGTATTTTATAGTACAGGATTTACGTATTTACCAGAAGAAAAAAACCGTGAAAATAAATTCGAAAGGCTCAAGAAAAATAATGCCATTTAACCGATGTCCCGTTTCAAAGCATTGGCGACGAAAACTTTGAACGGCAATTTCTCGAAAGTGAAAGTACGTGACATGCGGCGTTCTTCCTGACAACCACAGAATTAAAGTCGCTTTATTATCCCCGACGATCGAAAGCAACGACCGACATACGAGCTGCATCATCGACCCCGGCCGTTTAATCGCGAAGAGCCTACCCAACCCTCGTTACCGGGATTTTTCACCCTCGGACGCGTCCTTAAGGGAGCGACGCTCCGGTAGTCGCTGCCAAGTCGCCGGTATATCGGGTTTCTTGGAAATCGTCCGGCTCGGATACAAAATTCTGCCTCGACGGTACAGTACGCCCGATTTTCCCGGAAATTGTTCGGCGTGGATGGATACGACTTGTTCGAAAATAATGACGAGATCGTCGAAATGTTTAGCGTTATCGTTATAACACGTATCTGTACGCGAGGTAAACATTTTCTGCGTGAGTGTTTACAGAAAAAGTGGACTGAGAACTCGAAATAAAAACGTTCGTCTCCGATCGGAGGAGCAGTTACAAGTTTTCATGATAAGTAGAAACGGCGAGTAACGACCAGACACGTCAGCGATGCCGTGCTCGGTGATTTGTTGCTTCGATACGAATAAATGTATAAAAATCTGTCGCGCACCGATAAATATTTGAATTCGATTATTTCCAAAAGCTTGTTATTCCATGAGGACGGAATGTACGATGTCGTGCGATGCATTTGAATAATCTATTCAGTGTCGAAATCCGTAAATCATGAACTCTACAGCAGGTACTTCTGTTATTCATTTAAATTACGAATTGCTAATAACATATTACACACGAATACAGTAAGTCATCGACATACTTCAACTTTTTCCAACTGTTCGAAACCGAAGAAAATGTAATTTCACAGCTCGAGAATACTTTGTTCTTATAAATCACGGCGATGGCGCCGAATGTTCTCCGTTATTAATTCTAGATTAACGCTAGATCTGCCGAGCCTTAAAAGCAACTGGTACATTTTCCCTTATGAAAATAACGAGATTGATTTTATTGAGACTTTGTGCGGCTCCTAATGTGATACGTGCAATAATTGTAAAATAAAAATGGTGGTGGTTTAGTATGAATAAAATGTAGCAAAGTTTGGCCAAGCAATTTGCGAGCAGCTGAACGAACGCTAACGAAACGGGACGTTGCTTCGTGCCCACGGTAATTCCATATTGTTAGCGCACGCGACCCGGTGTTAATGTCGTCACACCGAGCTCGTCCATCGATTACTCGGTCATCGACAAATAAATCTGGCTTAAGTAACGCGACCGCAGTCAAGTTGCGCCGCAACATTCTTGCATCTGGTTTCGCGCGGCCCGCGGGCTGCATAATCGCGATAATATTCCCGGCTGTTTAATATATGTATATACAGGAATGCCCGAGCTGGAACAACGAGCAAAAAGTCAACCGGTTGAAATTATGGCTCGACACTGCGCCCGCGCGCGCGACAATTATCTTTCTCTTTTATCCGGCATCATTTCGACACATTCTAATCACACTCCTGCAAACTATATCTACAGGCATGTACGCTGACAAAATTGATTTCCGAATTATCGAGAACGATAAAGAGGAGGTGCGTCAGTTGAAAATCTTTCGATATCTTATCGAACGATAATTCATATATCTATTTGCTGTTCTAATTACTCGCGAGTGTTTAATCTTTCCGCGGAGACTGCCGCTCGTGTGCATGAACCTAACGATTGTTTCGTTATCGGAGGCCGATACGAACAATTGTTAGTTAATGCGTGTAATCGCATGTTAACGAGACAGACGAAGCTTCCGAACACATGTTAAATTAATTGTCGAGCATTGTAGCTCGCCAGATATCGTGCACGAGTTCGATCGTTTCTGTTGGAAACGTCTCGCGAGTGAAATGTGATTTACAGGGAACGAACGTTGTTCGAAATCCTTGGGTGTTCCTTTTATTTTCAAGTAACATGCATAGATTGAGTCACAAGTAGCGATCCACACGCGACACGGTAGCGTATAGTCGTCGGACTCAGGGTCCCCGGCGACCACTTATCAGCAGCTGGCGATAGTCGATGTATCGAGGAGGCACTGTATCTTATTATTACGTGCAACTACGCACGTGCGATATCGCTGCACGTCGTCGCTCGGTCACGAATAATTTATATTCCGCTGTCAGACCGTGCGGCTTCTCTTCATGACTCTGTTACGCGTGCACGTGTCCTCTCAGCAGGCCTGTCGGGAGCAACAGATAATCTCGGTTCGCCCATCCTGTAAGACATTCCTCGTCCGAGGCTGTCCGTTCCCCTGGAAATCACGCGGCCGATGATTTCGTTTATCATTACGATCCCGTCGCTGCTCGAACGCGAACCATAGTACTCCATAAACGTCCTGCCGAACAAATAAACCCAGAGCTCCTTGTAAACTGTCCGACCACGCTGCGAAGCCTCTTTCACGATCAAATTTCGCGCGTCACGCTGCAATTCTTATTCGAGTCTCGATCGCTCTTCGAACCTCGATTGCTCGGGCTAGCAAATAAACGAAAAATCAGCAGACAAATTTTTGTCGAAGGAGCAGCCTAGCGAAATAGGTGACTTCGAACTAAACTTTATTGTCAATGAACAACGGCGAATTAAAAACTATACCAGGTATGTCCTGCCTAAACCGTCTCTTTGTAGCCAAAATAGGAAGGAGTACTCCAATTTATGTCGAAATTGATACTTTGGAGATTTTCGGGACCACTGATTATGAACAGACAGCGGATCTTTATGCAAAATACAAATTTTCCACCTGAATTCGATGTTCGATAGGTTGAAAATAATATAAAAGTATTTCTTAATTCGTCTAATGTTTTAAATTCCACCTACTCGTTACGAATCCGATGTGAAAATTACAAAAAAAAAACGACTGGCGATGCATAATATTGTGCGTTACATTGTAACAGCAGATACGACACCGCAACGATTCTTGGATTCCGAGCCTTTTCCAGAACAGTTCTTTATTTCAACAAATTTCGCTGTTCGATTCTCAACGGTTCAGCGTTAAATTAGATGCCGGCTAGACGTAAATCTTCTTGCGCAACTGAGAAATGATTACCGAGGTCTAAGCATGGCAACAGTAAAAAAGTAATACCCGAAACGTAATACCTGCCGGCGTAAAAGAAAATAGATGGTAACATTAATATGCGCGATCCTCAAAGGGGAATTACGGCAGATCATAAACTCACAGAGAAACGCCGCGAGTTTAATGAGCTATTAAAAACAATCCCCTTTTGGGCTTTGCTCGCGATCAGTGTCGCGCGGCTCGCTCCAAATTGGTCTTCCGGCTAATTGCGCTTACAATATACATTCTCCTCGACCACTGTGGGCTAGCAACTTTTCGATTACAACCGGCAGGGCCCATGAATAGGGTAGCGCACGGTCAATTCAATTTCTACGTGTCGCGCAGACACAATTGTTGAACATTATAAGATCTACCTCTAACCTCGATCTACAACTCTACGAGCTTTTAGTATGTTACTAGACGCGTCAACAGACCTAACGCACTTTAGACCGACGCGCAGCCAGACAAACCGATGAATTGTCTGTCAAAATCAAAGAACTTTCGATGGAAATCAGATAGAGCAATGATTTTTGTTTAATTCAAGCTGAAATATTGCAGAATATGGGAAAATAGAGAAATTATGATACAAATTTCAAATCTGGTCGCAAAATTTGTCTACTGGTGTTTTATCAAATTATTTCAACGAAAAAATGATTTCATTAGTATGTTTTCACGAGAATCGATTTTTTGCGAAATCCTGAGTTGGTAGACAAATTTTGCGACCAGATTTGAAATTCGTATCACAATCTCTCTATTTTCCCATATTCTGCGATACTTCAGCTTTAATTTAATACAAAAATAATCGCTCTATCTGATTTCTATCGAAAGTTTTTTGATTCCGACAGAAGATTCTTCGGTTTACGCCGTTGCGCGGCGCGGTTGGCGAATCACAGAAACGTCTCCGTTATTGTAATGATTAATAATCCGAGGGAACGAGATTCCTCAACGGGAAATCGGGATTCTCCGTTGAGACGACTTTGGATCGCGTCCACCGATTTCTCCGACGATTTTCCCATCATCGACGAAGTCGGTCCGAGCGAAAGAAAATAAAATGGAGAACATAGTTCACGGAGCATAGCGAATGCGTTGTCGGGCAACCGGACGAATGCGCCGCGATTATGCAGGAATGGAGCCGCAAGGAGAGAGGGCCTGGACGTCTACGACGGTAGACAGGAGACTAGCCGGAGCACCGAGAAAACTCGTTCCGCGGATTTTTCTAGGATTCTAGGCGAGGCCGGTTGAATATCCATGCCTCCCCGGCCATTAGTTGTAATCCTCGTAGTTGCGTGTAGCTATTAATAATGCGCATTTGCCACAAAGAGGACGTCGCACTCGGCTGCGTTCAGCTCGATTACTTTTCTTGCCGCGCGTATACTCGCGCACGGTATAAATAAAGGAATTTTACGAGGGTGCAGGCACCGTTCCTTGCGAATTACCACTCGGGCCCACCGATTCCTGCATACCGTGCGACGCAGATTTAAACACCTGCCATACACAGCGTCGCATACAAAAGATCAAGATCAAATAGTTATACTCATGCATTTCATATATTACTCCACTTTCGCGTGTAATTTCAAGGAAAAGAATATTAACGCTAACCGAGTTCCATATATTCGTTGATAAAACAAGCACTATCTAGACGGTTCATTTTTCACAATATCGTAAAGACTACATTGAATTGATTATGGGCACATATGTGTTTCTTTATTTTACTTTTAACCCCGCAATGCTATCCTTATGTTTTTACACTAATTTTCGCTACTGCAGTGCCACCAACAACTGCAAATATGTTTTCTCGACTGCTTCGAAATATTTAGAGTTTTCCTCCTTGCTTCGTACGCGACGAAAGAGAAACAACAACTTCTACAATACCTAAAAACCGATGAATTCTCGTTCGTAGAGTATGGACGGATCGAAATTGATTTTCCGAGAAAAAAGTATTACACGAGAGATTTCTTACGACACCGTCGCTTCCGGCAGCAACGGTCAGTACATTTCAGCATCGTCAGAAGCAATCGGGCAGAATCATTTATTTGTGAGATGCAACTATGTGGGATTCGAAGTTTTCGGCAGTAAATCGGATGTGCCTTAAAATTATTTATTACAATGTACAACTATACTAGAAACAATTAATCCACGCGACTACTCTATGCTTTCGCTGTCGACGACCGTAGTCCTTCGCTGCGTGAAACCACTCTGGATCTGTCTTTCCGTAAAGCAGTCCTTATACCCTCGGCTTCATTCTTCCTCTCTCTCTTACTCATTCACACCCCTTAAAACTAAACAGTCAATGGAGATAAACCAGATACAGGCCTGCATCGTGTCATTTTGTCCCTCGCTCTACCTAACTAGAGGCTCTACCATAAACATGGACCACTTGGGTCCTACGGCGTGCACTCGCAATCCGACAACTATGTACTGAAATTTTGATCTACCGGATCGATGTATCATGGGGAACAGGTTGCATGTTTTCCTCGACTGCATGTCGACTCCGGATTTTATGCTGTTAAAGATAAATGATTAAAGAAAGTTGTTCGCGTTACCACGGAATAAGTAATATACGACGTCGGTAGACGAGTTTTTGTTCGACTTGCCACTTCTCTTTTTCTTTTTGAAAATGTAAATTCTGCGACGTGGTATCGTTCGAATCGATGCGTGTGTTAGCTGGTGATTTTTTTTTCAACGATCTTGGAGCTCGCGAAGGAAACGGCTCGTTCTCATCGCTCCTATTCAGACCGAATCATGTATGACCTCGTTACGCCGACGGTGCTGGAGGCTGTTGCTACGTCAATGACGTATTAATCAGCGTTAGGTGATGCTATCGCTATTCTGCGGACGTGAAATGACGCCGGGCGCCCATATGCATTTGAATGAGGGACGCAGCTAGGTGCTTCGACGATAAGGATTATCGCGCGTCGCGGGACACGAAAGGTGTTGCGAAGTTGTTGCGAAAGCGGTTCGGTATTTTGCATTGTGATCTCCCGCTGCGGATTCGAATGCCGGTGCTGGAACTTGCTCGTCGTCTACACCAGCAACAATCTCAGCGGACGGAAAATATATTATAATAAATCGTCTCTACGTCCGGATGAAAGCGGTACGCGACTCCGCATAGACCGTACAAATGTCTTGTTAAAACAGAAGGTGGAGACCGAGCGCTACTATGTCAACGAACATCACGTATTCTTGCTTAATTACAAGATCAAAGAGGAATTCTTTCTTCTTTCGCTAAAAGAGCCTCTGAAATATTTTACTTACCAAGACCCGAAATCTCCCGCAAGACTCGGCATTGTTCTTTCATTTGCATCGGACTAGCCTCTTTGGGACTCTCAGCCTCTTTCAGACTCCGCAAGGACACTGGCGATTTGAAAAATCTTCTTTGCGGAGGCTGCTCAATTGAACGCTCGAATCTAACAATTTATTCTCTGTTAGGCACGTTGAAACTCAAGCACGAGTCTACATCGTTTATCGCTTCGTCTTCTATTAAGACATCCAGCAAATCAAAATTTAATCAGTCTCCATAGCCGTCTTGCGATTCAACCTTCAACCTAGAGCGTATTAAAAATCTCGCAAAATTCTTCATCTCGTACCTACCGGGTTTTTCTCCTCCCAAGAGACTTCGGCTGCAGGAATCTTCGAGAACAAGTGACAGTTGATTTTTTACCGAGTTTCTCCGTTTACGGTTTCGCAAAAGAAACTTCATTCCAGTCGGCTAGACACCTGGTAGCAGTTTCTCTATCGGAGGACTGTTGGAATTTCCGCGAAGAGACCCCGGCTGATTTTTTTCGCAGTTTCCGCGGCCGTTTCGCAACGTTACGTTGCAACGTAGTCCCGCTACCAGTTTCGTCGTCTATCGATGAATCTGCCTGGCTGGAATCTCCTTGAAAAAAGGATAGGCGATTTTTCCGCCGTTTCCCTGGGCGTTTCGCAAATCGAAGGCAAGACGGTCTCTCTGGCCGAGTCTCGGAACGGAAAGTGCACACGTCCGCATAGGCCTCGTGTCCAGACTCGGGCTGTTGTAATCTCCGCGAAGAGACCACGGTTGATTCTTTTCCGTAGTTTCCGGGGTCGTTTCGCAACGTTACGTTGCAACGTAGAGCGAGAATCCTATTACCA
>CM052192.1:5523254-5678106 GCA_028455805.1 Lasioglossum figueresi | reverse complement strand
GTTTTGCTTCCATTAAGCAAATTCATTTGATTTTTAGGATTTCGCTCTGGCAGTCAACGTGTTAAAGGCATTAAAGGTGGTCGAGTGAATTAAATTGGACTATAAAGGATGTAGAATTTTGTGATTACCAGTTTTGGTTCGATTAAGCAAATTCATTTGATTTTTAGAATTACGCTCCGGCAGTCAACGTGTTGAAGGATTTGTGTAAAGTTGAACGAGAAAGGCAGACATAACCGGGCACAATGGTAGCAGCGAAGTAGCAAGATGGCCGCGTCATTGTTTCCTAGTGGCAAGAGACCTGGGGGACGACGAAGAACAAAGATCGCGGCGAATGATCGTGATTACGGGGCCAATGACAGGGTTGAGCGTTACGAGCGATTGCAAAGTGCTCATTAGGAAGCATTGACTTAATTCTCTGGCAGACTGCTGCAGGTCCGTCATGCAAAACGCGATTTCGGCGTTTTCCAGATTATAATTGCACGAAGCCGAACGATCCTCAAGATAGAAGAGGTCGTCAGAAAATGTATTCGATCGATGAATTCAAGCGTCTATTATCGTTTGCGAGATATTAAAATCAGCAGCAAGTAAAAGGAATGATCGTACTTGTATATTCATGTTTCCCCATCGAATTTCCCTTACTCTCTTTAAAGCTGGATTTTCACGGCTCGTTAATACGGCCGACAGCTAGCCGCCATCAAGTTGCTGGCAAAATATTCTTCAATGGGTTCTGCAAGGTTCCATTCGTAGCAACCTGGCTAGAGGTACCTTTGTGAAATGTTTCCAGAGGAGCTAGAACTACCGACTACGCTAATGGCACTTTATACACGGTGGGCGAAATAAAGTTAGAGGCCGCTGCCTTTGAACCTGACGCAGACGCTGGTTTTAATCATTCTGTGTTCGCCGATTCGAGTCGATAACTTTTTAGAAAACGCTCGGAAACAAACCCTATTTTTCGAAGTTTTTTCTTTCCACTTAAATCTTCTCAAGCATAATAATATTCTTCTTACTCTGCGGCTTTAATAAACATCTCTCCATTCCGTTTAAGTTAGGCCGGGATTTTCTGAATATTTCCTTATTTGTTTTTTGTTCCTAACGGTGTGACGTAAGATTTATTTATTTTTTAGTTTTATAAATGATTACATGCCAGAAGCTTGACTGTAAAGAAACATGATTTGTAAAGAAACGCGATGCTGGTTTCTCCGAGAAAATTTGAAGTCGCGATTCAATTTTTAAAGGCGTCGAGGATATTTCACGGTGGAAAATGGCCAAGAGTATCGGACCAACGACAACCGCGAACGACGGCTGGTCGATGCCCCAGTGCTGTGCACTTGGCACCATTTTCCTACCCTACCCATCGCACCCTCTCTCTATCGCTCTCCTTCCCTTTTTCGCCCCGCGTGTTCCGGAGGGATAAAGAGGGAAAAGGGAGAACGGATTAAATCAAAGGGTGGAGGGTCCGAAGCGGCGATGGTGTCGAATGTACTGGGTGTTCGTTAAATTCTCGCGCTCGATTTCAACGTTGTTTAAACCATAGAAACCGCCGCGCAAGCAACTGCCAGTCTAAAACGAGTATACAAAAATTCAGACGAACGATACGAACATACTACTGAAACTCATTAATAGACTGCGGATTTGATGCGTTTATGACAAAAGTGGGTACGCACAGTTTAAAGCAGTGGACATATTAAAAAGATTTAAGGACATCGGTGTATTAGATTCGGCTCGATAAGGAAATTAAGCTTAATAAAAATGTTTCATTCGGTTCCTGTGTCTTGCAATCAATGCAAACATTTTATATTTTGATGAACACGTTGATTTTCGACTCGTCGAACCAAAAAGTTTCACAAAATCAAAGTAGTTAATCGAACGATCAAAATTGAGAGGATAACGTGAAGCTCGATTTCTAAATTTGGGGTAATAATTTGGTCGCCGGTGTGCGAATGACGCGGCAGACAGTGTCGAATTCCGCCGGGTGGTATCCGAAGTCTCTCGAGGAGACGAGGTTGACGTCAAAAGAGCGCAGACACGGCGACAACCTAGTTTCCCAACGTCTCTGGTCCGCGGTTCCGTGGACCAAAACATTCCAGCCAATTATTGCCACGAAACGAAGTTTAAAGTCTGGCCAGGTCCGCGCGCGCGCGCGTGTGCGAACCCGCGCTGCCATGCCGTTGAGGATCGGCGGCGGTGTCATAAATTCGAAGACAGAGACAGTGACACATCGTTCCGCCGTGTAAAATGTCAGCGACAATGGCGCAACGTGGACGTGGGTCGACGAACCCGGCATCGAAATTGTGTCACGTGCTTCCCACTACAGATTACAGAGAGCGTAGACGCTCCATTAGACGGCCAGGCCGCGCGCGCGGAAGAATCCCTATTGATAAAACGCGGTAATTAGGCCGAACATCCCGTTTCTCTACGCGAGTGAACGCTCCGCGAGCGGGTGAGCGCGCGCAAGCGAGCGTGAACGCACTCTCACGTACATAGGCCATTAAATCGACCGCTCCGCTCCGCGCCGCGCCGCTCCGCGCTGCGCCCGCGCGCCATACCATGGCGCGATCACCTGCGCACACCGGCTCACAACCTTTTCCTCCTTTTTTCCAGTCGCACGCGATTTACCGCGGTAATTAACATTTACATCGCCAATTAATGGCAACGGGATTTAAATTTCCAGCTCGCCGCGTCCCGCCGAACCTCCCGGCGATAATTGAGCTCGACAATGAACGGGATCGCGTGTATTCGGTGACTTTTTGAATTAAAACGACCGCCGATGCCTTCTTCGCTCTCTCCAGCCACCGAACAAACAACGCCGAGTGCCCGTCTCTTTCAAACGTTTCTTTTTATGCGACAATACGTCGGGATGATTTTTACTTTCGCGAGATGAGAACATTCTTGTACGGAAGTGGAAAGAATTGTTGTTAACTATGTTACTTCTATAACTACATCGAAATAGATCCAGAAAGATACACAATGATGTATACAAATTTCCGGTCACAGAGAATATTCAGGTTATTGGAAAGAATTCCGACCAGAGCATTTTCGCAGTAAAAATACAACAAGCAGCCGGAAACGATGTCGCAAATAAACGCAGTTTATTGCCGACCACGCGGTCAGTAAAAATGATTACATGTCATTTCCAGGCCATAAAGCGGAGCAGTCTATCCGTCCAGAAAGTTCGGCACGGCGCGCCTCTCCCCGCAACCGTGGAAGATTCGAAAAAGACTCGAGAAAATTCGTGCGCCCCCGGGGGTCTGGGAAACTAACCCCGGCGAGGATGTCGACCGCGAGTCGCCGGAGCAGCAGCAGCGGCGGGATCCTCCGTATCCGAAAGAGATTTCATACATTAACGAGCCAGAACAGCTAGAACTCCCGTTACCTCTTTTATTTTTCCTTTCGGCCCGGATTCCCCGCTCCGGCGTGGGGCTCTTAAAAAGCTGAAAGGTATTTCCTCGGTTCCGGAAGTCGCATTATTCCTCCTGGCTGGAGGCGAGGGCCGAGCTCCGCTCTGCCGGTATTATAGGGCCGGGGGTACATATAGTTCGCTGTACAACAGTCAGTCAATACTTTATAGCACGAACCAACTTCCAGCCATCTTTCTCCCGGCCAGTGCTCGTTCTCTCTCGCTCTCCCTCTGACTGTGCCACCCATTTCTCCATCTTTCCCTCTCGCGCCCTCCGGCCCTCTCTCTCTCCTCTCTCTTTTCTACCCCCGTCGACACCCCACGATCCAACGTTAGAGAGCCGTCGAGGGTACCAAACCCCGGCCGTCCTTTTTCCTCTCGTCCTTTCTTTCAGCACCGGGGGCAAATACGAGCGACGGTTTCTACGATCTCCCATCGGTCTCCGGTAGCTCGCAATATTCCGTGTATCCCTAGCTCCCCGGAGGGAACGGGAGTAGACGTAAAGCGATGAAGGGCTGCGAATTTGCAGCGCGAGAGCTACCAACCCGAGCGCCGTGCAAGAGAGAGCATCGCCACCCCGCGAATAAAACGAGAAAGAGCTCCGTCGTCGTCGTCGTCGTCGTCGTCGTCGTTGCGTGTCGGCCGTAACTCTGCTACTTTCCCGCCCGTGACAGCAAGACGAGAGGCCTAGACACCATCGCCGCCTCTATCCTCGATCCTACGAGCAAGCTTCATCCCCCTTCGCGCTCCCTTTAATCTCGAACCCGACCAACGAGGACGCCCGCGCGAACACCACCCACGCCACCGGCTTATTTCCCTAAGCTTCGCGCCGCGATCAGCGATACCGCCAACCCAGAATCATCGCTCGCTGGACCGTGACTCGAACCCGGAACCTTTGCAATTGCCAGACGACTCCGTCTGATCAATCGAGCTACCCGGATACCTGGAGCCAGCCGGTTTCGACGATCCGATGCTGATTCCATCCTTCCTCCGTGCTTAACCCTGTCCGACTCGGTTCTGCAACGAGAGACGTCGCCGCGGGTATTATTCGTTTTCTCTCAAGTAGCAGCAATTCTTTCCAATTCACAGTTTCGCGACAAGAGATTGTTGTTGTCGTCTCGCACGGGTCAACGTGCTCTGATTCTGCGGGAAGTTTTGGGCTCGATATCCGCCACTCAATGTGATTATTGATTTTTAAACGACGCTGAAAGTTTCCCCTGTCTTCGCGCGTCTCTGCCCCAGTGACTTCATCCACGACTCGATTCTCGATCTCGCTCGGGGGTTGTTGTCTGGCTATAAAATCGTTCGCGGATCGAATAGCGTGCGTCCTAGCCGAGTAATTCATTCGACCGGCGAGTCAGAAGCGTAATTGTGTAAAGTTTGCAGTGCGGAAGGGTGGCGGAGAGTGGAACCAGGGTGTTCTCCGCGGGAGGGCGTCGAGGAGAGCCGAGTATCTAGGTCTGTGTAACGATTTTTAGAGCCTCGACCCTCCGACAATCGTCCAGGCCATAAAAAACTTGAGGCACCCCACAGTCAACGGTGTGCCAGGGTTTCCATAGCGACGAAGCCCTTTCGCGCGACTAAACCCCCGCACACCCCCTTCAAACCACCCCTTGCCACTCTCCTACCACTGTCGTTGACCTATACCTAGGACGACGCCACCCTTAGATATCCCCGGCTGCCCTAAATCTATTAGACAAATTCAAAGGCACACAACGTCGTCGTCGAGGAAGTATTACCCCCTAATAAAATAAATCAGCAGACGAGACGGCCAGAAACCTGAACGAGAAAGAGACTGTACGGGGCCACTGTATCTTGCTCGGTCGGTAGAGGATCTTTCGTCGAAGAGTCTCGAGGCTTATGGGGGCGGAGAGCTCACGGTTAACCCTTTGCACTGCGCGATAAATTCAACGGCTCGGTAACCGAACGGGAGACGTTCGATTCGGGAGAGCGAAGAACCCCGGGTACAGGTGGCGTGGCTTTAAGGGGGCAGTCTCGTTTCCAGAATTGCAAGGGTGCATAATGCAAAGATGGAGTTTCTCAAGTAGGGAAAAAACGCAAGATAAAAGATCGATCTAGGCCGCAGTCGCTCTCGAAAGTCCTATTTTTACGTTTGCGAGGCGTAATTTGCATTATTCGGAAGCATAAAGCTGCGATAAGCTTCGGAATAATGCAATCTGTGCCCCGTAAATGTAAAAATAGGACTTTTCAGGTCGTCTGCGGCCTAGATTGACCGCTTCCACATTCTTCATTTCTTAATTATTGACATTATAAAGATGCTTCGATTAGGAGTTATTGAATAAATTTCTTTGCTCGAGCACGTATTATTATAAAAATTGTGAGAAATCTAAATAAATTTAGTTTTAGTAAGTTTTATAAAATATATATCGTAACGTTACGTTAACGCGGTTTTCGGTCGAGTTCGGTCGCTGTTTTAATTGCTCCGTAGAACCTGTACAGAGGGAAACTGAATTTCTTAGAAGAGAAGATTTGTGATGCTAAGCATAGACATGTCTTTTTGAACGTCTGTGTGATCCCGCATCGTCGTACAATTGATTTATGGGAGCGGTTACAGAACGACATTTAATTTTACATAACCGGAGCGACATTCTGCTTGTCTGTCGCCAAATAGAATTCGATCTGTACAATTTTTTAACATCGCCTACTAGAATTGTGTAATAAAATTGAACCTGCATCGTTGCTCAGCGGATTCGTCGAAACAGATACAACGTTTAATTTTCGATAACCGGACCCATATTCTTCAGGTAGAATCTGTAATTTCTTAACACCGTGTACGAGGTACGTTTTATTACATTCGTCTAAACATACTGCATTGATCGTACAAGGGTTAATTGGTTCATCGCAGCGAGTACAGCACGGGCTTCAATTTTACGGGATTCGAGCCACGTTGCGCGGTGTCTCTGCTCGCTGACAATCCGGTAAGATGCGTCGAGGTATCGCGAAGGGTTAAACATTTCCACGGTGGTTCGTTCAGGAGCGTCGTGGGTTGCAAAGGCAGAGAGAGAGAGAGAGAGAGAGAGAGAGAGAGAGAGAGAGAGAGAGTGAGAAGCGCACACGGCCGAGCGAAACCCCTCGATCGAGCTTCTCGTGGCTCTCGACGAATGCCTCGCGGATTCGTAATTTTTGTTCTCCCCTCGGCCGAGAAACGAGGGAGCAAGAAAGCGGACAGGGACCGAAGGGAGAAAGAAAGAGAAAGAATAAGTGAGAAAGGCGGTGAGAGAGGTGGAGGGAGCGAGAGAGAGAGTGAGTAAGAAGAGAAAGGGGGAGAGAAGCGGGTGGCACAGAGGGACTCGGTACAACGAACAGGGCCGCGGCAGAACGTTGGAAAGGGAGAAGATTGCGAGGTGGAAAAAGTGACGGAGGAGCGAGTGAAAGAGAGAAGGTAACTCTCCTGCGGAAAGGAGCACTCCTGCGATGAGAAGGAACGGAGGGATGGGCCGGAGAGAAACAAGAAAAGGGTTAACGTCCTTTCGTACGCTCCTTGCTCTCCCTCTCTCTCTCTTTTCCTCAGAGTCTCTCGCGCGCACCCTTTCCTCGCCGCTCTCTCCTCCGCGAATGGCTATCCTTATCCCTTTCTCACTTTATTTCCTTCGCACGATCCTCTCTAACTCTCTCTGTTTCTCTTCCCCGTGCCCTTTCTTGCTCCGAGACTCGAGCGCGATTCCACTTCGTACTGTCTCCCCCTTGTTCCAGGTTCCGGCATTTATTATTCATCGGCAAGGAAAATTTATATACGCCTTACCGCCCGGCGTCGTACTTAATTCTCGATTTACGATTCCGCGGCTCTCACCTTTTTTTGCGCCGACGTTGCATGTCTGATGTCACACCGCGTACGCTCGGCTTCTGTATTCCACTTTTCGCGGTTTCCGCGAGCCATATTTTTCCTTTTTAGTTTTCCCGCGTTCGCCTTTCTCGGCTTCTTACACTCCACGGTTTCGCTCGCGGCACTTTCGGAAACAACGTTTTACGACATTTAAATGGTACCTGCGAATCTGCACTCCGTTGGCTACGAGAACGCTCGTACAGTGCTCCAGAGCGTGCCAATATTCATTCGTCATTTTCATTTGTCTAAAATCGCAAACGTTAGCACGCTTCTGCCAACGTTCCCACCGCCCGAGACGGTCCCACAGACATTAGGAGGCAGAAGCCTGGAAATGCGAATCGAAGAGACAACGTCGTCGGGGCAACAATGGATGATCAAGCGTCCGCGGTATATTTTAACCGGCGTGTTAACGTATTCCACGGAGGAGGTATGGGCCGGTGATTAATTACGTAGGAGCTAAGGCGCAAATGATTCTGGCTCGATGGGCGGGAAAAAGGCGTCGCTCGTGCTCGTCGATGGGGGTCGTACGCGAAATTTCTGGGACAGTTTGCATATTTTCGCGTGACCGTGGACGCCGTTGCCCTCGCCCTCCGTGGGAAGAAACCGGCGACGTTATAATTATTAGGACCAATTTGTTCGCCTAATAACACGCTATTATATTATTATAAAGTCGTAAAGATAATCATTGCGTCTACCCGGCTTCGCCCAGGCCATTGTTTCACCGGCGTGGGGTACCTCCGTACTATTATTCGAGTTGATCTTAAAACCTAGGCCGCACACGTAATGGCTTCTGGCCCGATTATCCTGCTCGTCGCCTCTCTCTCTCGCTCTCTATCTCTCTCTCTCTATCTCTCTCTCGCTCCTTCGCTCCCTCTCTTGCTGTCTCGTTCCCGTGTTTTAACCCCTTCTGCGGCCCGGCTCCGGTGGAAGGTCTTAAATCACGCTTGGGGTGACGAGCCCGGCTCGTCATGCCACTGACACCGTCATTCTTCCGTTCGATTTAACTTTACGCTTCGAAATTTATCCGTGCCCGCGGAAAGTCGAGACTTTTCGTCGAGTTGCGGCGTCATTTTTTTACGAACCCCGGATTATCCCGAATAAATGTCGTAGAAGAGAAGAGAAAATTTATATTTTTTGTGCACCTACGTTCATTTCAATGCTTGAATATTGATTACTGGACTGCGGATCTTTATGCAAAATAAAAATGTTTTCATTGATTGTGGGAGGGGGAGGGGGCAGGAGTAACATGAGAATTCTTGAATTTTTTAAATTTTTTACCGTTTCCATATTTCGTCCAACCAATTCCTTCGTAAACGCATAAAGATCCGTAGTCTATCGATTACAAACAAAATTCGATTTAATTTTAAAAGAAACGCGTAACGTTCACATTTGTTAGACTTTGTTTCAAATCTCCACGACGGGTGTGGTTAATTTTAGTTTACTTCATTTCGTCGACCTGTGAAAGAACTTTATCGAAGCTGTGCTGCACGTGCTATCACGGTGATGTCCTTTTAACCATCTCCGCTACGATTACAACTTCAGACGTTCATCAGGTTTCAGAAAAAGATTTTAAAAAAGATTTCTGTCCGAAATCTTCGTCACGAGTCTGACTCGTACAAGGGGCTAAAGCTGGAGGGCTCATAAAGATTTCAGAATGGTCGGTATTCTTGAAGAGATAGTCTCTAAGCCTGGATATTTAAACGACCGTGACTGGCCACTGATGCAAGACACTGATACACAGTTGTAAAAGTTATTATATCATCCTCTGTGTAATTCCTACTATCACCAGAACCATTTAAACGATAAAAGTGATTGATACCTCGAATTTTCAATCTACCGATTTGAAATTTCAACGCGCAGCACAGAACTTCGTACATTATCGCGATAATAAATGTTTAAACTGCATGCAAATAGTTGCATGACTCCGCGTATGCGTCACATGAAAGTCAACGTGTTAAAGCATCCCGAGCTCCCCAGTAGATAATGCAAACACCAAATCAAACAAAGCCTCGAGCAACCGAAAGAATAACAAATACACATCGCTTCTTCGGCGCTGTAGGAACACGATGTAGCTGTTGATTACGCAAAATCACGGTCGCCAGTTTGCAATTGCAGATACACGTGTCGATTTTACTCGAGTGTAATGAACGATCGAATCTAATCGACGCCTAGTGCCGGTAAGTACGATCGATTAAAAAACCGCGAGACAAAGAAGGCACGGAGAGAGCCGCGGATTTCTGTTTAACGACGATTGTTTGCAATAACACCGGCGATATCTGTATCGCGTGTTTGGCGAACGGTGCTCTAAAAGCCTGATAAAACCCGCGGAACAGACCGCGGTTTATTTTAGATTATAACGTTGCGTATCGTCCCGTGTAATCTCGATAAATAGCTCGTTAATTCTGCTTGATCATAATAAGATAACCGCGGATTGGCAGAGCGCCAAAAATTTTCGCATTCCCGGATTCTGGCCGCCCCTCGTTTTTCTTTTCTTCTCTCGTGCCTCTCGTCCCCTCGCGTCCCACCGCGCTCGCCACATTTTTCTCTGAACTTTCTACTTCGCGGTCTCTCTACTTCCTGTTAATTATTGCCTCCTTCGATTCGTTTCTGGACGGACGCTTCCGTTTTCAATATTTCATAGAAATCGTAATAGACGGATCTCTCTGGTACAATTATATCTCTTCGATGATTCCACAAAGCTATTGAATAGAAATTGAACACTATGAAATTGAAGGAAATATTCTGGCTTCTTTTAGAATAGCACGAAGTCTATCGCTTTGCCTGCTGGTTGTTCCTTGTTTTCAAAGAAAATTAGTGATTGAAATAATTAGCGAAAAGAATATTTTCCCAGCTTCTTTTGGATGCGGCAGAGGCGATGAAGATCCTATTTTCGATATGTGAGGTGTTAAGAGGAAGTCACCGGGGATTTTCTAGAGCGGGTGCCCAGCGTCGAGCGAGGATCGATAGATACGAGTGATAAGGGATCGCAGGATGCTTCCGGCGGTCGTCCCGCGTCGATCGTCCCGCGAACAAGATGTATTCCGATGTTGTTACTTAACGTGTTTATTTCGGTGAGCTTCTGTAACCCTCGAGGCTTTTTTTACGAGCTAATTCGTGATCTGGATGGTTCCCAAAGGCGAGTAGTTCTGGTGACTGCGGCGATACCGGGTACCCGGTATAAGAGGAATGACTAAATGGTCTGACTAACCGGTCAGGTATTCCAAAACCCGGCCTTATTTTCACCGCTATACAGAAGTGACACGTGAGTGACAAGGAGGGCAGGCAGTTTTTGCGGGCCCCCGGGCCGCGTACGAATTCCAGCCGGTATTTTAGTGGTTTTCATCGCAACGCGCCGGATCCCAAGGGACGGTAAACAGATTTTCGCGTTCGGGAACGATAAATTTACCGCCGCCGCGACTTTATTTTAAACGTTCGCCGCTATTCTCGCCCCGTTCAAGCTCGTCAAGATACCGCGAGCGTTTTCACCCGCCGCGCCGCGCCGCGCCGGACCAGGCCGGGCCGCCGCGAGCCCGACCGGTTACAACAAGCGTAATAACTATGATCGGCCCCGGTGCAACTACGTTCCGTTAATCAACACTAATTCCGGCGGCTCGAGCCCCGCTTGGATCGCTCCGCGCTCGTCGATTCTCGCAAACGAAAATATCCACCCCCGAAATACGTTCGAATATTAATACTTCAACTGCCAACCAGCTACCTCAAAAATTTCGTTAAATCGATGTTGTTTAATGTTTCATCTCCGACCCGTGGGATTTTACCGACCACCAATTAATCGTACACGTTCGCAACATTGTTATTTTAGAGCTAGAACCACCGGAAACGAAACGTGGCTGATTTATGTAGGCTCGTAAGCCAATCTGTGCAAGTCCAATTCTCACATATCAATTTTACGATCCAAAATTTAGTAATTAACTAGTAGACTGCGGATATTTATGCAAGTTTCAAGTTTTCTCAGTGAAATTTTAAGAAAATTCGACCGAGTGAAATCGTATTTTCGTTGTTATAGCATTCGTAGATCGAAAATAAATAAAAATTTGATGCTCCAGCATTTTTTGAACATCTATCGATTGGATAGCAACATATTTAAAAATGTAAATAATATTTTGAGTAACGGTACAGCAATTTTTAATGGCGACTCTTCGAGGACCACTCGAGTGTTAAGGGTTAATATTTCGTCGGTGACCATCTGCGACTCAGGTCCGCGTACGTAAAAATGAATATTTCGCCAATTGTTAAGCGAGCACTCTGTTTATACATCGTTGACAACTGCCCCGGTCCACGGACAACGGTATTAAAAGGCAGATTTCACTGACCGAAAGTTATGAATGAACGTTATCGGGGAAAGGTCAACGTTTACGCTCGTTATTAAACCATACATTGTATTGTTATGGCGGCACTGTTTGCCGCGGTAATGAAACTCAATGAATTACCTAGCGCGCAATTTCAAGCTGAACTCGCTGTTCCAAGCTCGCAGACCGCCGCCATTTAAGTTTCCCATAAAGACTAGTGTTTAACAAGCCGACCATCGAGCGCGAAGACAATAGCTGGGAAACGTAACTCAAAGAATTGCGTGTCCGAAAACGTCCGCTTCAGACGGCTACGCAATTAATGGAACATTCGCCATTTCATTAACTCGATCTATCGTCGGATAAAATTCGACTAATTTTTCGTAGCTACCTCGATTTCAGTTGGACGTATAATATCGAAAACGACATGAATACGAATTTTCATTCTCTCGATCGAAGTAAAAATTGTTGGCACTCGTTCCATTTTACATCGGGTCCCTGCACGGTATTTTCGAGACTGTACACTAGACCACAGCCAAAAAAAACATTGTTTTCGAAATGAAAAACGTAAATGTTGAATCGATACATTTTTGCTCGTTGTCTCCGAGATACATAAAGTGGTCATACGCAAAAAATATGTGTTAAATCACGTTTAATCGTACTTTTTGGTTGCCCTTGCGCCGTCTATAACAGAATATACTCTTCGGTTTTGATACTCTTCGAAATGTCGATATTTTCCCGAAATTCTCAGGCATCGTTTAATCAAACTTTCGAAGCACAACTTTGGAAGTTTGATCGCGTGGGGCGTTTTCGATTTCGAAAAAAAGTATGTTTTCGCTCTAGTCCACCGGACACCGATCTCCATATAAATCTCGATTTTACGCCGCTTCGATTCGAGGGGGACTGGAGTGCGCGACGTGAAACGGAGCGATCGAGGGTCGTCTTCGCCAACGAGCTCAAAGATCTCCGAAGTCCCTTGATCCGTGATGCACCAGCGAGATCGCGGAACCTCTCCAGTTCGAAAATTTGGTGTGCAACGGGGAATGGTTGCCGGGACCGAAGCGTAAAAGCAAAAGCAGATCAGAGAGGCGAATCAAAGTTGAGGTGTGCGAGAAGGATCGACAAGGAACCGGGATCGAGGATCGAGGGAAGGAAGAAGGACGCGGATAGAGCCCTTGCGGTGGTGGAGGGTTTCGCTCGTAAAATTGCTCGCGAATTCGCTCGCATGTATTCGGCCGTCTTCGCTCGGTTGATTCGCGCGCGCGGGACGTGGACGGAGCAAAAGCGGAACAGCGAGTGCGACAGAGCAACCGAATGAAACAGCCAAAGAGGAATAGAAAGAGAGAAAGAGGGAAAGAGAGACATGGAGAGAAAGAGAAAGAGAGAAAGAGAGAAAGAGAAAGAGAAAGAGAGGGAGAGAGAGCGAGAGGAGACGAGGAGTCGGCGGTCGGCCAGTGCGCGAAAAGAATAGCCGGCTGATTCATACGCGAAGTCACGAGCCGTACATCGTACGCAGCCGGCGTACGGCCGTGCAAGCGTAATCGAAAACACACGAGATGCACACGTTTCACGGCGAGCTTCTCTTCTCCTCCATTCCTTCCCCCTCCCGCCCCACCCCGCTTGGTCCGCACACGCTTTTCTACAAGTATTCTTTCCTCCTTCCGCGAACGGAACTCGAAGAAACACGCATTCCTGCGATTTCGATGCGAAATTTCGTGGCTGAATATACTTGTGACGCGAAACGATCTCGCCGGTGCAACTTGCTTTTCGGTCAGACAGGCCAAGATAGTTTCAAGCGTGTTTTAGAAGTTCGAACTAGCGCCAAGGATAGTTAACCGTATTAATATTTCCGCAAAGTAAAATGATCTGTCGTCGATCCTAACAATGAAAATCTCGAAAACAGAAAACTTGTTCCCCGTGACCTCGATCACCGGACATCAAATAATATTTAGAGCGCAACCGATGATAGTACAATAACGAGAAAGTAATTGCGAGACGAACGATCCTTTATATTGTAGCCACATATACGTGTACCCTAAACGCTACGAAGACCTACGGATGCGCAGTCGACAGATCACTCGGAGCAATGTCTACGATGCAACAAACGTGTACCCGTCCGTAGAGTTCTCTTCGGTAAAAACGGAAGAGCAGTGTGTCCCGATAGAAGCATTTCTATATGCTCTAGAAGAATAAACGCTAACTGCTGCGGAGGCGTAAAGATCCGCCGTCGATAGATCATCCGGAGTAATTTCTGCAGCTTCTTGTGTCAGAGTTGGACACAGAAGCCGCGAGGACCCTATCCGGGAGGGCTGGTAGGGTGGCAGGGAGGGAAGAAGAGGAAGAAGAAGAAGAAGAAGTCAGGCGAAAGTGGCAGCATGGTACGAATAGTTAAAAATAACCTGGCCAAGGGTCCTGCGTGGAGCTTCGGTTCCTGTAAACACTCCCGCGGGGAGAGGCATGGCAAAAGGAGCAAGATGTTGCCGAGCCGGGCCGCGTATCTGGCACACGGAGAAGACACGCGCGCGGCCGTTAGGGTATAGAGAAGAAGAAGAAGAAGGAGTAGAAGAAGAAGAAGAAGTAGAAGGAGGAGGAGGAGGAGGAGGAGGAGGAGGAGGAGGAGGAGGAGGAGGCGGTGACGATGACGTCGGGGCGATCGGATTAGGTCGTCGGTAGGATAATCGTTTTTTCCTGGTACTCACGTGCTTCCATAGAGGTGTCTTGACTCGGTGGTGGTAACTGCGTCGTGGTCGTGGTCGTGGTCGGCCGCGCTGTCGTCGACGCGGTCGAGCCTTTGGTCGGCTGTGCTACGATGACCTTGACCTGATCCTCTGCGCCGTCGGCCTCTTCGTCCTCGCTCGCCACCTCCTCCTCCGGGCTCGGGCGTGTCCTTACGCTTCCAGCTCCCGGCTCCTCATCTTCAGGATGATACGACCACGATGACATCGGCCCGGCGACTGTTGTCGTGGTCCACTCGACGACACCACCACCACTACCACCACCTATGACCTCACCACTACCGTTCCCCGCGACCGCGAACCTCCCCCCGTGTTTACCCGCGACACCTCTTCGTTCGTCCTTCCTGTTGCGTCTGTCCTTCCCCTCGTCCTCGAACACCCGCGGCACAGTCCGAGCAACCAGACGATAGGGTACGGTGCTCCTGGCGATCGCCGGTGCCGTTGTCACCGTCGACGAAGCGTCCCTCCTTCTAACAGAGTCCTCGGGATCCGACGAGTCGACCTTCGTCACGGGCTCGACGGATCTACCGTGACCAACACCGGTCTCGACCAGGGTCGAGAGAGGTTCCTCCAAACGGCGGTTACGCGAAAACGCTGTTTGCGGCCAGTACGACGGTCGCAGACTCAGGGACGTTGTTGACCCGGGACGTTGATCGAGCAGGCTAGCCGCGACCTGCCGTCGTTTCGACTCGGTCCTCTCGCGAGCCAGACCTCCTCCTCCTCTTCCTCCTCTCCCTGCTTCTTCCTCCGGCAAAGGTGAAGAAGAAGTAGGATCCTTCGTTCCGGTGTTAACGTTGGCGTCGATCTTATTCCCCGTTGGATCGAGGGGCTGTGACCAAACCCCGTCGAGACCAAGTTCTAACGGAGACACCTCGTGATAATCCAGCGCTCCGCTTGACGGTGGATCACCTCCGGAAGGATTCCCTGGTTGAAGATTGGAAAACCGGCGCGTCGTTCTCCGGTTGGTAGACTCCGGGGGCGAACGGTCCGGTAATCGAGGTAGAAGACGAGGAGGCGCAGCGTCGAGGGACACGTACGTATCGGACACCACCGGTGCAGCCGTCGTCGTGCGCGTTTGATTGCCGAGGACAGCGACGACGAGAAGAAGCAGGGGCAAGCCCACCCCCGCCCCCGTGGTGGCCCCCACAACCCTCGGCCTTACCACGAAAACCCGCGAGGCCGTCCAGTCCAGCTGGTTGTATGCCGACCCTGTCGATGATGGTACCCCGGGACGACTCGACCCGTTCTTCTTCCCTCGACCTCCAGTTCACCGACCAGAGTCGATCCTCTGTCTTCGCCTCGGCGGCTATCCGACCACTCCTCCTCCGACTCCTCTTCGTCGTCCTCCTCCTGTTCTACATCCAACCTCCTGTTGCCGCTCTTCGTCGGCGCACCTGCTCTCGTACACCGCCAGCCCGGATGGATGCTACGCTTCTTCCGACCCGATTCCAGGTGTCTCTTCTTCTTCTTCTTCCTCTTCGTCGTCGCGACAACTGGTCCACCACCGACCAAGTTTCGGTCTCGCATTTATTCCGTCGCGTCCACCAACTTTCCACAGAGCTCCTCCGCGTACGAAACCGATGCTACGCGACCATGTTCCGACATCATCGCGAACGCCGCTGACGATCGAGAGCAAGCCCGATCGACGAGCGATCCGACGCGGTCACAATCGCCAACACCACCCGACCACGCATCCTACGACGATCACTCGCGCGCTCTCCTCCTCAACCGAGATCACCTGACGATCACCTGGCTTCCGGCTGACTCGATTTGGTCTGTAACATAAACCAACATCGAACGATTTATACTACGCTGTATTCGCTGTGCTCCTAATCCCACCGTGAATATTACCCAATTATCTCTCGCAACACCGGAGGTGTGCGGAAACCCGACGCTTCGGGACGGGAAGGCAACGGATTCTCGAGGATATTCAGCATTCTCGAGAACCAGCCGAAATAATCTCGAATATTGTTACCGAGGATAATCCCGAATGATCGTGAATATTCTCGGATGTTATTTGGGAGCCACGAGAAATCTTGAAATTTGCGAGAATCCGTCTCGATCCGACATTTCCGAGTTCTCGCAAACCGTTAACACATATCCGACCAGCATTTATTCTCTGTTCATCTTTCTATTATTCGTGGTTCACGTTCACGGAACGTTTGAATTCGTTTCGATGCGAAGAAACCAGAGTGATTTATTTACTGCAAGACACGAACGAACGATGATATAACCACCATTAATCATTTAGTTTGATTCTTTTGATCGAACTTAATCCGCTTGCATCGGTCTCTCGGATCATGTCGAAACGACGAGCATTATTAGATAATGTCTTTTCGTCGAAAAGCTAGATCTATAGCGCACGTATTAAAACTGCCGATATGAATGAATAGTGACCCGGTAACGGCCTGCAGGCAGATTAAACAGATATTATTCGGTCTCGCGCATCGATAGCTTGACCCGAATCGAAAATGGTTCGCGATTTTACGCATTCCAAGAACAATACATTTTCTGACATAGACTGCCGATATGGTGGATTCATGCTTTGCATTTTATCTGCTCGTTCTTCCTATAAATGCATCAAAGCCGCAGTCTAACGATTAATCTTATCGCTCAACAGTTAATTACGTGATCTAAAAACAGTCTGTGAGAATGTCTCAGAAAATTGTCAAGAATTTGAAAAAAATCTCCGGAGATGTAGAACTGAAACAGTCAACAAGAGAAATTTCATCCCTTCTACGCCAACTCTGAAAAGGGGAGCTTGTGAAAGAAAAAAAAAAGAAAATACTCGTGCAATATTTGATAAATCAAAATCATTCCCAGTACACGACAATAAAGAAATCGGTTCTCGAATAGTGCGAGGCTGACAAACAGGGGAGAGGCTGGCAAATAAGAGGGACAGTGTTGCGAGTCATGCGCTGTCTTATTCTGGTCCATGGTCTCATGCTTCCTACAACTTCCTAAAATATAAGCCCCCAGGAAATAGTTGGCGAACGGATTTCGAGTGATTCGTTTCGTTCAACGTTCCTCCCTTCTCCCCGGGCTCTCACACTCGCTCTCTTCCCCCCTCTATATATCTCTCTCTCTCTCTCTCTTTCTCTCTCTCTAACACGCATTGTCCCCGCGTTCCTCGTGTGTGCACGACAATACGACATAATGAACTAATGTCCGACACAGAGGGCTAGGCTCTCTCGCCCCTGTGACGCGGCCGGTTCACGGTACCGACGGTAAAAAAACTGAAAATGTTGCCCCGCGAAACGCTCACTCGAGATTTCGAGTGGTCCTCGGGCAACTCGGCCCGGCATTGCGTGGATTTATTATTTATGTCGAGGATCGGCGACCTCCGGTCCTCCCGTTCCCTGTAACCCTTTTATCCAGGGATATCCCCCTTCGACCGGGACAACACGCACACGCCCGTCCGCGGCGAATAATTACTCCGACTGCACAGACGGTAATACTCGAGATAAACGGTGATCGATATTCACCGATGCGGCTGATTAAATGAAAAACAACGATAACGTATCGACGAGATCGACGACGATTGTACCCGGCTGGCATAGCCGTGTGTACGTCAGCACCGCCGAAACCATATCCACCTGGAAACTGAGCATTCACCGTCGCTCTGGCCACGATAAAAAGCGCACCAATTCACGCAACGCGATCCATCGTCCGTGAAAGCTTCTCATTCTCAATTTAGATTTCATGAACGGTAGACTACGGATTTTAATGCTTCGATCGTGAAAAATGAATAGCTGGAAACGCTGAACCGCGAAACACGCGAGAAGAATTAAATAATATCGTTGCGTGGCGTGTACAATTTGATTAAAACGATCGAAAGAAGAAATACATTCGAATTCAATCTCTGTTTCTTACGATCGACGGAGATCATTTGTTTATTTTCCATAAAGAACCGCAGTATTGGCTCGCAATAGATAGACATTTTCTCCTTCTATTGGGGAAATTACGAACTACAAAAACATTGGAGGAGTTCAATTATCTTGATCTCGTGCCAAACGTCCACTCGAGCATTTAAAATGTTCGAAACATTTTGGTAGGACAAATTTTGGTTCGGTTGTATTTCGAAAGGTATATAAATAGAAACTATGATTTCACTGTATTCGCATCGCGTCGAAGGGCCGAGAGTTGTTTCGATACCGCGATTCAATTGAAAAGTTCGCGATGGCCAGTTGTGGGGAGCTCTAAAAGTAGCCGGCGCGTCTTCGAGTAGGCCATCAGGAATTCAGGAACCGATCGAAAGGTGAATATTTCCACAAATCGTTCGTCAACCCCACGGAGTACACGGTAAACTTTGGCGAGATTTATTCGCGAGGCACGCGAACCACCATTAAGCGCGACGTCGCGGCGGTGGGAATCGCGAAAATCCTATTTTTATGAACGTTCTCTGGTCGGGTATGAATAGTTCTGCCCGCCACACACACACAGACACAGACACGCGCCCATTCTCTCTTTCTCTCTCTCCCTGTCTCTCGGGCGCGCAGCTATAGACATATTCTACTAGAGTACTGGGGCTGACGAACAGGGGGAAAAGGGAAGACGGACGCGAACAGACAGACCGGTCTGTTTCTACTGTCCACGGTCTCCTAATGCAAAAGCCGTGTAGCATCGATAGACGTTGGCTACGGTCGCGACACCCGTGACTGCCGGATAGGCCGTGTTTTGCGGTGTTTATTCAACGTGTGCTCTATCGAACAGGAAATCACGAACAACGGTAAAGTGGCTGCACACGCGGCCCCGCGGCCACGACAGACCCGGCGAATATTTGTTTACGCACAAAACGCGAATCCCGCTAATTATAGTCGCCGAGTCGAAGGGAGGAAACGGCGAAGACACTATTTTTACGAGTCTCCCGCCAGAATATCGACGGACGTCTGCCTCTGTCTGACCGCAACAAACCCAAGAGACGAGAGAACGCGAGAGACAGCGCGAACGATCGCGCGATCCAGGCCACGATCAACCGATTTGTTTTCCTGGCGATATCGTAATCATTATTTGATCGCGACGTTACGTCGTTGTCGTACCGCAAGAAACGGGAAGGGATTTCGTCGAGAACGATAAATCTGCACTGAAACGAGGAATAAAACGTAACAACAGTGTCTAGTATTCTTATTTATTTGGTACAGGCCAACAGAACTCATTTTCGAGGGACCAACGCCCGTGATTTTTAACAGTTTGCGGAGGTAATTCGAGTTTACGGCGGTGCACCCTGTATGTAGTTTCTCTAGGTCGTCAAACTTCATTTTCTGCGGGCTATAACGACATGCTTGGTGTGCTCAATGTTATAGAAGTCTGTCGAAGTTGTACAGGAACGTGCATTGTTTAAACAGTTCTCTCTCTGTTAGGTGTGCAACAGCAGTCGTAGCAAAATTCTACAAATCCAGTTTTGCGAAGATTAAGAGGTGAGGTATAGTACATTATAGTCGTTAGAGGATGGTGATTAGAGTGCGGACGGCATTGGTACTCGCTGGCAATCCACGGGGCACGTCGCATTTGTATTTCGTGCGGCGTGAACGCCTCTGTGTAGGCTCGCCGGGGGCCACCGAATCGCCATTTAAGGCCGCAAGTCACCGCGTTCCTCGAAACGGCTGCGGTGTCGGTGGTCCCCGGGATCGAATCGATCAATCGGAAGAGGGCATGTTATGTGGGGTGATCGAGTCGAAGAGATTTGTTAATAAAAGCGGCTCTGTTTCGATTCTGGTTGGTTGTGTATTGCGTTTGATAACAATCAACGAAAAAACGAAACGAAGAAAAAGAAACTAGGAAGAGTGAAAGGGATAGGGAGAGAAGGAGAACCGAGCCGAAGACATTCGATGGGTTGCAGGTATGCGAGCGGGTTATTGGTCGTCGGTGGGGGAGGATTGGGTCGCCGCGAAATTTTTCGCGGAAAGTGAGGTTAGAATACGACACGAACAGCCCTGGTTGGCCGGTGTCGCGCGCGCGTGTCAGCGAGTGGGAATTCGCTGTTTTCATGAGGAAAAATGTGCGCGGCACGCGTGCTGACGTTCTATTTTCGAATGAAAGGCGCGATCAGGGGACAAGAACTAGCCGGGTGGGGCGGAGAGGGATAGGAACAGAGAGGGCGAGAGAGAAGAAGAGGTGGAACGGGGGAGGGGTGGAGGAGGAGGAGGAGGAGGGGGAGGAGAAGAAGAAGAAGCAGAAGAAGAAGAAAAAGAAGAAAAGCATTGAGGAAGAGAGAGAAAGTGGGAGCGAAGGAGGAGAACAAGCGGGAGAACGTGCTAGCGAGACAAAGACCGGGGCAATAAGCGAACAAGACGGACGTACGAACGAACCGTGAGGGAAAAGCGTGGAGCAGAAAGCGAGAGAAGACGACGCAGCGAGAGCAACAACATTGTACAAAAACGAAGACAGATTGCGATGCATCTATATGCGTATATATGCGAGACCAAGGGGGACAGATAGATAGGGAGCGAGAGCCGAGAAGCAGAGAGAGAGAGAGAGAGAGAGAGTGAGAGATGTTTCTCCGGAGGGGCGAAAGAGCGCGAGAGCGTGTATACTCTTTGAATACACCGGGCGGTAGAGAAGGCGGGAGAGAAGGCGGACAGAAACGGAGCGCGAAGGGGTTGAAGAGAGAAAAAGAGACGGAGAGCTGTGCCGTCGTGTAGTGTGGACACCGGCGAGGAACTCTGACTCGTCTCGTGCTAGGCGGCCATGCTGGGTCTCTGTTGCGTTCCGAGAATGGGTACCTTTTGCGTGCACGGTGGAAACTCGCGCGGCGGATATCCCCGCGCGCGGACGATCTTCCGTCGCTCTCTCGCGTCCGCCGCGATACCAATCGGATCGTGTTTACGATCGCGATCGCGGGATTAACGAGCGTCGGACGGTTCGTCTGCGACAAAACCAAAGAAAAAACGAAACGCAAAAGAGCGAGAGAGAGAGAGAGAAAGACGGAAAATAAAAGGAGAGTAAAAGAAGACGCAAAGATAAACGAAAGGGGAATGGAGTCGCGCAGACGAAAAGGCAAGACGGACATGAGAGTGATCTCTCTCTCTCTCTCCCACTCGAAGCACACATACAGAGAGACAGAGAGAGAGAGAGAGAGAGAGAGAGAGAGAGAGAGAGAGAGAGAAAGAGAGAGAGAGCGAGAGAGTAGGATCAGGCAGGAGGACAAGGCGAAAGTAACGAAAGACAAAGAGGAGAGGAGGTTAGAAAGAGAGCAAAAGCGTGCGAGAAAAAGAAAGAACGAACGAAAGAAAGAAAGAAAGAAAAGGAGAGAAGCACACGCACCGTGTTGACCACCACGCGTTCGCCGTTCGGGATGAAGGGAGGGGGCACCTCTGTTCACGAGCACGAGCAGCGTATACGCAGTACACGTAAAACTACGCGCGGCAACGACACACACGACGAGTGCACGCGTCTTCGGTTCTCGCGGCCGCCGTTCCGTCGTCGTCTTTTCCGGCGGCGCGGTCTCTACCGTCGTCGTCGTCGTCGTGTCGGTGCAGGAATTTCCTTTCCCGGCATGGACACCGGCCACCACCAGCAGCAGCAGCAGGCCACCACGCCAACAGGCCGGGGCCGGAGAAGAAGTGAAACGGATCGAGCGTGAATCGTACAAGCGAACGACCGGAGCTCGAAGCGAGCGAGCCGAAGATCCGTGGAGCAAGCGGTGCTGCCTATCGGATGGCACTGCGTTCAGCGCCGCGGTGCGCGACCCCCGTCGGCCTTCATCGTCGCGCCTCGTCGCGCCTCGTCCCGTCTCGGCGGCTCTCGTCGCTTTTCGCCCCTTTCCGTCCCTCTCGAGTTCTCTGCCTACGCTCCGCGCCGCACCGCGCCGCTCTACTCTACTCTACTCTACTCTACTCCGCTCCGCTCCGTTCCGTTCCGATCCGATCCGATCCGATCCGATCCGCGTCTCTCTCGCGCGTCGAGCCGCGCCGCGCCGTTCCTTCCACCGTCTATACTACTACCTCGGCTCTTCGGCTTCGTCCCCTTGCTCCTCCGCTATTCAGCTCTCTCTTCGCGGTTCTCTAACCCCTTCTTCCGCGTACAACACCCTCCCTCTTTCCTTCTTTCGCCACCAGCCGCGAGGCCGGCGCGGCGTCGCGTCTCTCCATCTAGGCCGCCATCACCACTGTCACCACCACCGACACAACCTTACCACCGCCACCGCAGCCGCCTTCTCCGCCACCACTATACTCGCGGATGCTGTCGTCGCCGCGATCGCCGTGAGCAGTCATACTCCACCAGCGAGGTTGCGAAAACCGTACGGATGATCGGTAGTCGTTAGCATACGCCGCTACACGAACACTCGATCGTCAGCTCCACCATCCCACCCCCTTCCAACCCCTTGTCGATGGAAAACACAAGCCGCTAAGACATCCTGTCACAAAACCGGACTTGGTTCCTCCACACTCGATCGTCTCTGATCTTGCAGGTGGTGGAGCACGATGATGCAGATGAATGGGGTGGTTTGTTTTCTTAGATCTAGTAATAACTAGACTGCGGATGTTCATGGATTTCCCAATTTTTCTGGAGAAATTTGAAGAAAGCTGTACCAAATAGAACGCTATTTTCATTGGTGATACCATTTGTAGATCCAATTCTGTCGAATTTAATACTCCAGTGTTTTTGGAAAATTTTTACGAGCCATAAATGCATTAAGATCCGCAGTCTAGAAATAAGAAACGGAAGCAATGCCATCACCACACGAAAAACGAAATACTTTCCGAACGACCCGATAAACGAACTCGATCGAGAGATGGCTTTCTCTCCGAAGCGAGTCGGTGCAACGTGGAAAGTGGCCGGCTAAAATTCAAGATCACGCGCACCCTCGAATTGCAGGGTTGGTGTCGGTGCATTGACCACACGGCACGCACCCGCAACGACCCCAAGACAATCGTGAGCGCGGTAGAATCCGGGGTCCGCGAATACAGACGGACCTATGCATATTTGGCACATCGCACGCGGCACGTTCCGTTGAGTCACCCTTTCGGTCTGAAACACGCGCAGCAGACGTAACAGGACACATGCCGGCCGTACAACCGAATTTCGATACGTCGCCGGTTTGGCACGTTGATACGCCCGAAATCGAACCGCTTCTGGGTCACGTTGTCTCGCAGCGAGGCCCTGGCGACGCGATCCCGATACGAAACGGAAGGGTTGACGGTGGAGGAAGGAACACGAAGCGTGGAGCATGATCGTGAACGTGGGTTTACGTGCGCTGGGTCACCGAAAATAATTCATTCGGGAAGAGACAATATCTGTGGTTGCCAGGATAAACGCCGCGTGTCACAATTTCAAAAAATTTGCATGCGTTAAATGAGCTTCAGAGTATAGGATTTACGTATTTGCCAAATAAAGAGTCATGAAAACATATTCGGAAGGCTCGGAAAATAATGCAATTTAACCACTGTCCTATGTCAAAGTATTTCTGATCGCAACTTTAAACGGCGATATTTCGAAAGTGGAGGTATGCGACATGCGGTGTTCTTCCTGACAACCACAGATATAAGCTACGAGGCGATGACAATACTCGCTCTTCTCCCGCGTCTTTGGAATAGAATCTCGACATTTTCGGCGATTCCAGCCTCCGCGTGGAGAGTAAACGGTTATCGACGTCACGGAGCCGGCATGTTCTCTTTTTAGAAACCAGAGCGTCAGAGCCGTCCAGCAAGAGTCGGTTCACCGGTCTCAATAATTCGCCGCATAACGATTTTATGATGCCACCGGTTTTTTGCGGATAGCACGGCAGAACGATTGAAATTTTATCGAAGGCTTCGCTACCGTATCGATCCAGGTACCGGCACTGACCTGGAAGTTTGCTCTTCCACGATCCACCTCTCTCTCTCTCTCTCTCTCACTTTCTCTCTCTCTCTCGCTCGCTGTCCCGATACCCGGTCCTTCCATTTATACCATAAATACTTGAAACATCGTTAAGATTTAATCACCCGGTCGCTCGAGCCTTCCAGTCGATACGCTTAACGCGTCCGACAGATGAAAGATCGCGTTCCGTCTTAATGGAGTGGCCAAGGACTAAATGCAGGTTTTATTGTCCTAGTCGTCGCCGGCTGACGGCAAAAATACCGGTGGACGAGTTGTACCCTTCCACCGCGCTGCTTCCCACGGTTTCCTGAAAATCTCACTCGGATGCGCCCTTAGAACTGGAACCTAATGTCGTCGTACTGTGATATATCGCCAGACAGCGGATTTAATGCATTTATGAGAAAAATGAGTAGGTGTAATTTAAACATGAAAAACATTAGACGAATTTCAAAATATTTTTATATCGTTTCCAACCTATCGAACGTATTAAGAGAAGAGATCAATGTCTATGTCGCTCCGGTTTGTTGGAATTCAAGTGGAAAATCTTTATTTCGCGTAAAGATCCGCTGTCTATACGTCCATTCACGTAATCCTGTGAATTTTTCAACTTTTCGACCTCTGTCGTCTTCTTCAGGACTATTTGACACGTTCACATTTGTGCCCATAATTACGAAAGCGGTCTAAGTAATTTATAGAGAATGAGTTTGTCAGTTATCTCGCATCGCATTATTTCAAACTAAATGAATTCAGTGTAATTTTCACGATATTGTGAAAAATGAACCGTTAGTTTTCCATGTAGCGTTAAAATCTTTTTTCTTGAAACATCTCGAAACAATAAGTACATCGCTCAGACCATTCTCGTAATTATTATATTCAAAATGTTTCGTTAACTCCTTGTTATCGTTCAGCTCTTTCGCGAGCAGACCTGTTCCCTTTTCCGGACAGCATTACGAAGGAATGGTTCGATCGAGGGCCACAGTAGGGTCAATTAAAACCGATTTCTATTCGAACAGCAGCCCCCCGGTCCCGATGAAAACGTGGATTTCGACGATCGTCGCGGGGATAAAGAAACCGCGAGTTTATTCCTCCCGAAGCTAGGCGAGACGCGCGACGCGTCATCATGTTCATCGGTGTCGCAGACACTCGGGTCGGTGCCGTTACCGACACAGCAGCCGAGCACGGTAAACCCCGGCTGGGAGATAAGGGGTCTTCGATCTCGCCTGAACGCTCGTATCGTTAACGGAACGTTCGCGTAACGAGAAGGATCGACGACAGACACGGTCGATGACAAGCGACCGGCACGCTGCCGATCCGAGAACGAACGTCGTCGTCGGCGAAAGGCGAAACGTGTAGGCCGATATAGGTGTATAGATACGTTCCGCGTGGCAGACGGATAGCGGAGAGCAAAGAAGAGGAGAGAACTCCTTCACAGGGTAGAGAAAGAGCGCCTTCCAGTCGGGGAGGGAGGAAAAAATGCAAAAATGCAGTTTTACGCGTCGCTCCGGGCACCGGTATTCCACGGACATACTTGGAACCGGACACCGAGTTCGTGGAATCGGGACGGTCACTCGAGAACTATGCTATTTAAAGAAAGGCACACCGTGGTGTACCCCGTTTACCGTTACCATCAACCTCCGTCGACCTTTTGCCCGTCGCTTACGTGGCTGGCATCGTCGAGCCACCAAGAAACCATGTTGCAATCGAGACTCATGGTTAACCCCTGGAACGGGTCGGGATTGTATTCGCGCATTGCCCACTGGGTACGTTTTATAGGCGATTTTAGCCGTGGAATTAAAGAAGGTGGACAGTCGCGACTCATTCTTGAATTCATACACAGTCGCGGTTACGGAATCCATTCAATTTTCTCTCTTCCAGTACTGTTCGGAGGAAAATCCACGCGTGGTTCTCTTTGAGACGACTGTCGGTAAATTGCAACATTTAGGAGGCCTCGATTTAAAAAACATCATCGAGGAATATTCTAGAATACTTGTCATTCGAGCCTCCTTACACGCATAAGTTCCTAATACATCGTTATCCATGTTTCTCCAGATGCGTCTGACCCTAATCGGTCAGTTCACGAATCTGTCTCTAAAACTATTTGAAAAAAGACCTCCGCAGCCAGTCTAAAACTACCGGTCGCGAAACTCGGAGTCGATAAACTAGCGATCAAAGAGTCGACCACGATTAAAAATTGACGAAAGCTCCAAAATATTCCTGGCTCGGGGAGGCCGACCACCGTCCATGAATTATGGAGTTTTCCTACAAAGTTCTCGAGTAGACTGCGGTGAAACGAGCACAGGCTGCCGTAGCCGCGACATTCCGGGAGCTAATAAACAGCCTTCGGCCTGTCGCGCGTTGTTTTACGTGACGAAATCCCTTTCGCGCGTAATCCTCTCGCTCGAGGAGCGTTAGCGTTGCTCGAGAAGCTAGCACGGCGCACCGGGCGTTTGCGAATGATTGCGCGAAGGGGGCGTCGTCGCTGGAACCTCCGCCAAAACAATCGAGCAGCCAGATTAGGCGTACCGCCGTTATCGAGACCGATAGAATGTTTTTCGCGTGCATCCTCCCGGCGGAGCGAGATACGCCGTTGGTCGTCGGGTCGTTCTTCGGCTTGTCCCGGCGAAAACAACGGGCCTGTTGATGTCCGCGACGAATGAAGCGGATAAGAGTAAGGAGCGCCGAGAAAATAAATAGGGAACGTCGAAGGATCGTGAGATAAGCGGCGCGAACGGGGAGAAAATTTCTTGACGGCGAAGAAAAAAAGAAATGGGGACAAAGCTGAGGGAACCGCAGAAGAAGAAGAAGAAGGAGGAGAAGGAGGAGAAGGAGGAGGTGGAGTAAGCGGAGAAGATGCAGAGATGCAAGCCGCGATGAGAAGGAAGGAACGCGCAGTAAAAGAAGGTGGAGTAGAGTGGCCGAGGAGCGGGTGGGGAGGGAAGGGGGACGTTTAAAAGAACCTCAAAGAGCATAAAGACCAAGTGATAATCGGTCAGAGACCCTTTACCGGGGCCAGACGGCTATGCACTCGGTTGGAGTGCCAGGGCAGACAACGGACAGACGTACGGACGTGCACAGGGACGAACGGACAGACCGAAGCAACCAGAACACATTGTGATGGCCTGCGGCACAGGCCTGCTCTCTTTCCCTCCCTGCCTCTCTGTTCCGCTCAGCTCTTCTGGCTCGCTCTCGTGGTACAGTCCAGGCCATTGCCATTCACCGCCACGTCTCTCTCTCGTCTCTCATTTTCCAAGCCGCGGCCTGGCCGGCCCTTCTTCTCTTTCCTTCCCGGCCCGGTCTCTTTTCTTGCATCGTGTCCCGGCTTCCTCCTGGTTCGCTTCTTCCACCCACCTTTTTTTCCCTCTGTTTTTCCAGTTCGCCTCTGCTCCCTCTTCCCCTAACCCAGACCTTCTCTCTTTTTCTCTTGCTCTTATCTTGCGTCCCCCTGGCCACCGCGCGTCTCGTCTCATAAATAATAAAGGGAACACGGCCGGCTAATGCGCGAACGAATGAAAGCAAGACACCCGGCTCCGACGAACGTCCGTGATTTTCAATTTCTCACGGGCCGCGATCTCGACCTATTCAGCAGAACCATCGGGACTCTGCTTGCTTGTTCGCTTGCTTGCTTGCTTGTTCGATTTCTTGCTTGTTCGTCTGCTTGCTTGTTCGCCTGCTTGCTTGCTTGCTTGCTTGCTTGCTTGCTTGCTTGCTTGCTTGCTTGCTCGCCAGCGTGCGTGACTTCTTCTTTTTTACAAGCAGGCCACGTGGAGCTCCGCTCCGTCAACCGACCAAAGCGATACCGAGACGCGAGAGTAGACCATACGCCAAGGCACCAGCTCGTCCAGAGGCCACAGGCCCGTTGCCTTTCTGCAAAATGCACGCTCTTGTCCAAGAACGTCATGGACAGGCAACCTTGATCGCCGCGCGTGACAGGAATACTCGGAGGCCGCCTCTGTGAACGCGAACGACGATTCCAGAGAATCCTCGGAAAGTTCGTCATTTTGGAGAACTCGCGGAGGACCGTCACCCCGTCGCCCGAATCCTGATGCAGCGAACGGTTTTTGCGGGGGCACCAAAAAGTCTCTCGGACGCTCTTCCGAGTACTCGTGCAACAACGAGCGATCCCCCAAATAGCTCTTTGCGTTTTTCGACAAATGTTCGACTAATTGCTACGTCGATGCCGGCTCCGAGAGGCAAACGTATATAAAGTTGTTTCTACCCTGATCGAACGTTTCTCCACCATTGTACTTTATTCCAGAGTTTGAGGATCCGTACATTCAACAGTTCGCTGAAATACAGGGTAACCACCAGTCGATTCCGCGGTGGAAGTTAGTTGAGGAATCGAGGATTAGTAGCGTCCGGTGACTCGATGCCCATCGGCGAACACTTGGGTGGTGTTCGCGCGAATGAATAATAAATCGAGGGCTGGATTTATTCGGCCGAGGAACCGGTCATTAAACAATTATCCGTGCGTTCCCCGGAGAAACAGTTCGAAAGACTGTATCGCGAAAGTTTCTTTTATTAATGATCCGTCGTTTAGGCTGGTTCCGTGTAACCTGTCGTGGCCGGTGCTGCGTGTCGGTGGCTTGCACCGTGCTGGAAACGAGGTCCGTGGCGCATCACGAATCTTTTTCCGGCTGGTCCTGTTATTATTCCATCAAATACCGGGGGCAACGAAGGGCGTGGAATGGACGGGCTAGAGGAAGAAGAGAAGACGACAACCCGGGGACGAAAAGGAACGAAGAAGAAGGAGGAAGAGGCCCTCCTTCGAGCAGGGCCCTTTCGAGAGCGTGGCCGGGGCCCCAGTGAATTTTTGCGGCTCTTTTTTACAGTTACACCTGCCGGTCTCGATCGCAAACGTCACGCACGACGTCGTATTGCTTCGTACTTCATGCGTGGAACATGAGGACGGGCCTTATATACGAATCGTGCGCTCACGCACGCGGGGAGCAAGGCGGTGTACGTACCGCAACAGCAACAGCAGAACGGCGGCGGCCGCGGGAGTGAAAAAGAGTCGGAAGAAAGCAAAAAGAAGAGAAAAAGACCAAGCGGAGGGGTGGTCGAGAGGGGTGCCAAGGGGGGCAGGGGGAAGGGGAGGAAAAAGAAAAACGATGAAGAGGGCGGCCGGAGCGAAGGGGGAGCCGAAAAGAGAAACTGCGGCGACTGCGAAAGGGAATATACTCGTGACGAAGAACCAGACGTGCACTCGGTCTCTTCAAGTTCTGTTCTTTCGAAGTCAATGAACTTGCCGATTATGCGAAATCAGCCGCCCAGAGCGGACCCTCCACCTCCTCTTTCTCTCTCGCCCCTCCTTCCCTCCTGAGATATTCGATTAAACGGGACCGGATCAAAGGATCTAATGGAGAATCGGGCCCAGCGCCATTTCTAGTGACCGTTTGCAGTGCCATTTTCAGTATTGTAAAGAACATATGCGGGTGGAAAGCCCTAAACGTGTAAGCGTTGGAACTGAGTATTTTAATGTTCCATAGGATGCTGGACACCTGAACCGTGAACGTATTAACCCTTAGACTGTAAACGTTATTACGGTGTACCCTCAAACTGTAAAGGTAGGTCATTCGTATCCGATGGAATTTTTAGCGAGTTCTTTAAAAAACACCAGAAGGAATGAGAATTTAGGATTTCTTGAAGAACTCGCACTAAGAATTCCATCGGCAAAGATTTTGACAAACGATTTGTTGGAATATTCTAGATTGTGAAAATTATCCGAGGTTAACTAGTCGTAAAAACCGGAAAATTTTGGTGTCCGTGGGGCCTCGTTTCGAAAGCCGCTAGGCCAACACGAATCCTAATTTTGATACAGAGCGGAGTAGAGAGCGATGCAAACAAGGCACAGAAGGCTGATGCAAAATCGGAGTTATCCGAGGTGGCGTATGCGCGGTTCGATATCGACGAAAAAGCTAAACGACAAGCGACCCCTTTGATCGGGCGCGCGTAACGCGCGAGCCGCGGCCGTCCACCGTTGTTATCCGCTAATAACCGGAATGTTTGCCTGCGCGACGCAGCCACCCCGTCGAGCGACGCGTCACTTTGTATTCGAGCGGCGTCCGACCGTCGTCTCCCACCCCGTTTTTTTCGCCGTTGATTCTCTCCTTTCCGCGAAACGCAATTACTCGTGTATCGCGCCGGGTACACCTGTTGAATGATCATCTTAATACGCGGCCACGGAAATTACCGGGTACCGGCGCGGCATGGCGAGGCAAGACGAGGCAAGGCCGACGCCTCTCGATTCCTCGAAAAGTCATGCGACGCGTACTATTTCGTCGTATAAAATTGCATTCGTTAGTCGTTATTCAAATAAAAATTTATTCGAACGATGCCCAACACTGCCGCCCGAGATCGTCGCCGGTGGTAAGACGCGCCGCGAAGCATGGTCGCAAGGAGAAATTCGTAATCAACCCCCGAAGGGTGGTGTTCCAGAAGGAAAGGGGACGAAAGATCGAGCGGAGACGCGTCGAATCCGCGCGAGTTTGCCTTCTTCGCCACTCCCGTCCCCTCGCCAGACCGGAAAACGTTTCACGGCGCAAAAATACTCCGGGACCCACCCCCGCGCTGCTCTCCGGTGTACTCGAACCGCCGCCACGCCACACCGTATGCATGATTCCAGAAAATTGAACGGCTCTACGTCTGACAGGGGGCATCTATTCGTCTGTACGGAGCAGACGGTGCACGCTCGTTGAAAAATACATGGGCCCCACGGCCGTGTACGTGTACGTGTACACGTATACCGAAAGCTCACCGGGCGTCGAGGGTAAATTGGATTATCGGCGATCAAACACGGAATCCGATCAAATCGCTCGGAAAGGGCTTCATCCTTCATCTTTATCGGTTCAACGCCGTTACGTCGTACCCTCCAACCCGACAACCCCCTCGACCACCCCCCTTCATCCCTTCTCGCCAACAGCGTAACCCCGACACGGGCACACACGATCCGCAGCCAATTCTTCCCGGTGATTGCAAAATTCCGCATTCCGTCGACAGATTGGTGTCCGAAGACGTCGACGCGACGCGGGATCCGTCGGAATTGCTTTGATCGCGTCACCTTCCCCTCCCCCTGTCGAGCTTCAATATTTTCGGGAGATATATCACTCGGGCTACACCGAGATTCATTGAACTGTGGTCTTGTCATCCGGAAATTCCGACACGCGATATTCTATTTCTGTAAATGGTTAAATAGAAAAACGAATTGATTTTCCAATTTTAATTCTATTAAACGAATTGCTTTGATTTTGTGTAGGTTTTCGGTGGAGGATTTATTGTGAAGATTATTATTATTGCCAAAAGAAAGTGTTACGGGAATCGCACGGAGGTTTGCTATCTTCGTAGGAGGTCCCAGAAGATCACTGTCGATTTTCGCGCGGTACCGAAGTAGTTCGGAAAAACGTCCAAGAAGTTCGAAACTTCGATCCGTTCGGTTAATTTCCAGTCAACTTGAAAAGCCTGCCGCGCGCAGCATGATCGCGAATCACTCGCGTTTTATTTTCAAACCCGTTCGCGGAGCGATCAGAGGCGGCCGGCGCGTCGCAACTGATCGCGTCGCGTCGGTTCACGCATTGTTTCCAAACCGACGGGAAAAAATTGCAGTTTCCAGCGACGCGCCGGCCGGCCGATCGGCCGACCGACCGACCAACCGACCGGCTCGGCTAGCGGGAAAAAAGAGGACGCGACAGAAAAATTACGCGAAACGCTGGAGAGCGATAAGCCGTCAAAGGGCATTTGCCGCGGCCGGACCAGTCGGATCGTTCTCGTCGCGTTAACCACGTTGCCCGTGATGACGAGAGAGTCTCTCTCCCACTCGAGTGAGAGAGAGTGGGAAGGGTGGGGGAGAGGGAGAGAGAGAGAAAGAGAGACGGAAGGGGAGGTGCGGGTGGTGGCCGAGTCGCAGTGAAAGGGAAAGGGGGCTAGGGCCGGCTAGCAAGAGGCAGAAGAGAGCGAGAACGAGAAAAAGGAGAACGAGAGGAGAGGAAAAAAAACGCATCGTCGGACCGGCTAGGTAACCGCCAGGAGTCGAGAGTTATCGTCTGGCGATAAAAGTCGATGGCGATAATAACGGCGATATACTCGCCCCCTCACACCCCACGTTCCTCCCTGTGCCACGCCGCTCTCCCTCCTCTCGCTCCATCTTTCTCTCTTTCTCTCTTGAACGTGGCTGTGCTTGTGCACCGTTGCCTTCCTTTCTTCTTTCTCTCTCGATCGACCGGGGTGATGCACTGGTCTGGCCTGCGTCCGCCTGTCTGGCTGTCAACGGGTCGTTGAACCCCCCTCTTGCCCCTCTTATATCCGAGCCGACCGGTGTCTTCAAAGCTTCGAGACTTATCGTCGTTTAAATGCAACGCCGCGGTCTCCGCTCCATGGCTGCACGCAGCCCGACCCTCCTCTTTGCCCTTACCCCTACCCCATAGCCACCATGGCCCCTACGGCCCCCACGATCCCCGTGTGGCCCCTATACGGACACAAAAGTGGGCAGCCGTTTCTCCGGGCGAGCATCCACCGATTCGATAGGATCGTTCGCGGGGCTTACCGCTTCAAATCCTCTTAATGATTCATGTTGCGAACAGTTCTCGATGCTAACCGAGACACGGTCGCGCAGCCGGGCACACGGATTAGAAGATGACGGGGACACTGGCCTACTGGCAAAGTGAATCGCTGAGCAGATAAAATATGCTCACCGATACGGACGAATGCAGGCAGATTAACCGGCGCAGATTGGTCGCTCGTGTTTGGGGCATGGTGGCTCCGTGGCTGAAGGATTATGCAAGAAAAGGCAGACCAAGGTGGGCGAAATCACGAAAAGTGTTTCCACAACGTTCTCAAAACCGTATGTAACAAAATCATGGTTCCAATCGATGGGGACTGATCAACAACAATTCGATCAATTTGCCTCTGCCAATTAGCTTCTGACTTTACAATTAGCGGTTAGATCGGGATTAATTTTTTGACAATAGCGCCGCTACCTTCAGATGTTCGGATGATCAAACCCCGGCTGACCTTCGCTATAGGGGGAACGCAGTTCAGCTTCAGCTAAGCCAACGCGAAACAAGGGGATAGGGGATCGTCTGCGCGTGCAGTCGCGTACAACACGATTGTCAGTCCTCAATGAGCTGGGTCGCGGCATCGACCCGCCCCGAACAATTAATCATTCCCATAATCCGGGGAAAAATCGACCGGGCGGCGGGCGATTACGGTGGACAAACGGGCTCCGGCTCCGGCGCTGACCGGCCACCCCCTCATCCATTCTCCGGTTACAAACACTCCCGGCACTTTGGGGGTTGCGAAGTTTTCCGAGACCGGTCGCGAAGTTTCCGTCCCCCGTCGGTCCGGTTCTCGCTGATCGGTGAGTGGAAGTTTCGCGGACAGAGCAATCATGGCTGAAAGGGAGAGAGAGAGAGAGAGAGAGAGAGAGAACGCGATGCATTTTCCTTCGGAAACAATTTAAACGACGCCTTTCCCGGTTACGTCGTCGTCGCCGGATAAAGCCAAAGGAGAGATCGTTTTCGGGGGTGTGGGACGCGAATGTGACGGCTGGAGGGGGAAAGGGGTGCCCAGAAGAACCCGGGCTAGTAGGAATAAAAGAAACCGAGGTGGAAACGAAAGAAGGTGCCTACTAGAAATGGTAATAATAAAATCTGGAGGAGTCGAGGGTAGAGGGTAGGGGGTTGAAGGGTCGCGAGTCAAGGCGGTCGGTGCGGTGGTCGGGTACAGAGGACAGGTCGGCGGAGGCGCGAGGACAGAGTATTTTAACTTTTTAAGGGGGTGTACGAAGCAGTAGGAGCGGAGCAGTTCACTCGAACAGTTTGGTTGGCTTGTCTGCCGGGGGTGAATCGGGGGTTAGTCTAGACGGGAGTCCCCCGACTTCCCCCCCCCATCCCCTCCCCCCCCCCCCCCGTTGCGCACCACCCTCACCGCCACTACCACTACCACTCAGACTGCGAGCAGACAGGTTGCGACCAATGTCGTAACAATCCCACCCCCGTCTCCCCTCTATCTTTCTCTCTCTCTCTCTCTCTTTCCGACTCTCGCCACCACCCCCGACACCCTACACCCCTTTCCTCTTCACACCTTCCCCGATGCACTCGTCCAAAATCTCTTAACCGTTCTCTCGTCCTCTCTTTTTCTTTTCTCCGGCCGCTCGACGGCTCGAACCAACGAGTGGATGCACAAAAAACCGAGCGACAGGAACAACGCGACCAATGGCGATGGTGGTGGTGGAAGCGGAAAAAGGGCGCGACGAAGAAGAGGACCGGGGGTGAACAAGAGAGAGGGACCTCCGGCTGCATCGATGACGATGATGAAAAAACTGAAGCGTTATCCGGAAAACCGGGGCTCTCGAGTTGTACGCTCGCGCTCGCCGAAGACAAGCGGCCCCGGTGCACGCGACTCTTGCCACTCGACGCTTCGAATGAGAAACATGATGTTAGAATACTAATAATAGAGACGCTTATTCGCGCGACACGACGCGCCCGGCCCGGTGCGTTACGCCGTATTTATTTGCGCCGGTCGTATAGCGTAAATAAATACAGAACACTACGCGATTCAAAGCGGGATATGCCTGATGCGTCGCGATAATGGGGACAATGAACAATCAGGCACAATTATAAATTGCCTCCCGTGGCTCTAGAGGTATAGACAGGGGGTACAAATGTACCAGAAATAGGACACCCTGAAGATGGTAACAATACAATTTGCGGAATTCTCTCCTTTAACGCTGGAACTACAGATTGTCTCTTTTACAATTCGTCAAGTTGCAGAAATATTTTCTCGAGATATTTTTTTATATTAGCGTACCAGTGTACCACTCTATCTGGAAGCGCATTGGCGTTTCGATTTGAAAAGTTCAGCCGTGGTGAGGTCGTTATAACAGATTAACGGTCTGAAATATCGCGTAAAACGGTTTAATACCGAGTTTGCCCGGTGTATCGTCACCGGATGGCAATCACGAGCAATTAGCGGAGCAGATTTGCTCGGGTTCGCTCCAGTATCGTCCAGCGTATCGTCCAGCGTATCGTTCAGCGATTCGAAAAGAGTTGTACAGTGAAAGGACTGGCTGATCCTGTTCGATGAAAAAGCGACGGTTCGCGCGGGTAGGATTCCCCGGCGCGGCTTATAAAATTTTCCTCGTGAGAAACGCGTAAGCCGGCGAGCATCGAGCGTGGCGTCGCTTTGGCGAAACGAGGCCGGCACGAAAATTTCTTTTGTGGAATCAAAGGCGAATGGGCCGGCGGGAGGGCGGGGAGGAGGGGCTACGAGCGAAGGGCAAATTCCCTGACAGCCTCGCGATACAAGCGAGACGCGAGATACGCGCAGGATCCCTTTGATCTCGATACCGAGTGTCCGCCACCTTGTAAAGCGTATTGAAATTTTCCAGGAGCAAATCGTGTCGATGTGTGGCCGGGCAGAATACGGCGGCGGGTTGGGCACAGCGCAAAGCGATGCGTGGAATGTAATTGTCGGGCTCACGAAGAATGTACGACCGGCTGACAAAGACATTGTTACTATGGATCTCCTCTCTCTGCCCCTTCCCCTTCTCTCTCTCTCTCTCTCTCTCTCTCTCATTTTCTCTCTTCGTCTTCCACCTAACAGTCCCTCTCTCTACCTCGATCTCTTTCTCTCGCTCTCCCTTTTCCTTTCTCTGGCTTTCGCCAGAGCGATACAGCCGCTCCTTCGTTACCAGGACTTACGGTTATCAGTTTTGCCGATCGTTCGTCACAAAGAATGGCTGCCTGGAATTATTGACGTTACGTCTCGCCGCTATGCAACCAGTAATTGTTAAACGCAAGGCCACAATCATCTCGGCTTGAAATATTAAGGCGGATTATCGGGACAGGAATCTCGGAAGTGAGAAGTCGGTTTAGATTGTAACCCGACAGGGATAAGCTGGGCTTATTGCTTTCCGAAGTACCAGCCCCGGCTGACGAGACCTACGACAATGATTTAGAGCTGGCCGACCAACGATGCTGGAATTTATTGTCTAGATAAAGAGCCGGGGGAACCTGCCGTCTCGTATTATCCGCTCGACGATATTGAAAATCAGAAGATTCGAATCTACGCCTAGAAATTAGTCACTTAATATCCAGCATTGCCGATCAGACACTCCGAAGGTACTGTCTCGCCATGACAAATTCGAAATCGGAGTATCACCGCTTTTATTTTGCATGCGTCGCTAGATATGCAGTGCCGGACAAAATGATAGGGCATTCGATGTATTTGTATATTTCATATAACACAATAGGATATATGTACATGTTACACGCCTTGTATATTAGATATGTCCTTCAAAGTATCCGTATAGAATTGCAAGTTTGTATCTTGTACACGAAAGAAATTAGAGAAAATAATGTAGACATGTATCGATTTTAGTCGGACAAAATGATAGAACGTTATTAAAAAATACAATTGTTCGAACAAAAAGATTTCGTTGAATTCCAAATTAATATTTGGTAAAACCACCTTTTCGCTGTATAACATCTGCCAAGCGATTACGAATTGATTTAAACAATTTTTTAATACGTTTTTGTCTTAAAAGACTCCAATTTGTAACGATACTTTGAATTAATTCCGTTACATCTTTGTATCGTTTTCCATTCTCATAAACGTTTCTTGAAAGTTCTGCCCATATATTTTCAATAATATTAAGGTCGGGTGAACTCGAGGCATGTTACATTTTTAGAACTAAAATAAGTTTTAACGCATCTTGCGGTACGTATCGCTGCATTATCCTGTTGAAAAATAAACGTACTGCCTGCGATACGAGCCGCGTGCTTATTTAACCGATCGTCTATTAATTCAAGATATTTTATGCTGTTTACATGGCCTGATAAAAAATATATGACAGTTTTTCCCCGATATCCAATACCGGCTCACACCATGACACTTCCGCCATCCATTTGTCGACGGCTTAAATATTGTTCTTCTTTCCTTAGATCGTGGAAATAGTAGTTCCAGCCATCAGGACCCTCCAAATGAAATTATATTCGTTACTAAATATCACATTTCTCCACTTCTTTTTCCACAAAATATGATCGCGAGCAAACTTTGAACGAGCTTCTTTACGTTGCTCGCTTAGAGGAGGTTTACTTTTTAGTTTCTTTCGTATAATTTGTTTACCGCTTTGGAGAATACGTCGCACAGTTCTTACGTTAGCTGAAACACCTGCTTCTTCAGCGATTTTTCTTGCAGTTCCCTTATAATTAGAAGCTACGCGTAATATGGCCGGTCTGTCGCGTTCCGTTGTAGCACGAGGTCTGCCAGAACTTTTCTTTTTTCCGTAGATTTTCGGATTTTTTAAGAAGTTGTACGCAACGCGACGGCTTCTATTTAATAACTTCGCAATTTTCGTGATAGTTTGATTTTGTAACCGCAATGACAAAATTCGGTCGATTTCGCTTTTGTCTAATTGTTTTCCTCGTCCCATTTTAACTTTAATGGCACAAATGTTGTAGATAACTGAAAAATTTGCACGTCTGCTTCTAGTCACTGCTGATAGATTACTGCCAGAGTACATGTAAGTCACATGTAAAAATATTCACTTCTTCCTCTAATTTCTTTTGTGTACAAGATACAAACTTGCAATTCTATATGGATACTTTGAAGGACATATCTAATATACAGGGCGTGTAATATGTACATATATCCTATTGTGTTATATAAAATACACAAATACATGAAATGTCCTATTTTGTCCGACACTGTAGAACAGTCACGGTGTCGGACAAGGCTAGCAGAAAATCGTGTCGCGGCGTCGTTCGTAAAACCGTGCGCGATAAAAACGGAACGCCTCGTACGATCCAATTATTCGGAGAACAGTATGTTTACGAGCGTCCGTGGCGATTGTTGGGATGTGGCACGATACGTGGAAAACGCGGAACGTGCCCTCTCCCGAGGCTCGGACGGCGGAATATAAATTGTTAATGCGGGCTGGTTATTGTCGAGTTAATTTTAATCGCGTTTTATGCGAAGATCAACGCAGCCGTCCCGGTCGTCCTCTTTGTATATTCATGACCGGCGATCGTCTCGCCGTTGCTTAATTCCGGCCGGGGCCAGCGCAGGCATTGTGCTCGCGGCTTGCGGACGCGGAGCAGATACATGCTCGCGGCGATTCTTTCCAGAGCAACACCCATCCCTCGTCCTCGTCCTCTTCCTCTTTCCGTCTTTCTCCGACGGCTTCTTCTTCGGCGAACACGCGGGGGAACAGACAAACGAGCCTGGCTCGCTCCCGGCCGCGAAAAAGACAAATCTTTTTGCCGGAATGCATGCAGTTCGGCCCCGCATTATTTCCCCTCTCTGTCTCTCTTTCTCTCTCTCTCTCTCTCTCTCTTTCTCCCCGTTTGCCTCACGGCGCCTACACGCTCGCTGTGTTCGGCTTTCTTTCCACGAACCGATCCGTCTCCGCCACGAAAAAATTCGCCCGCGAAAAACGGGCTTTCTACCGCCCGAGATCGGTTCCTGCCGTTCCACGGATTTATCCACTGTCTCGAACGATTCCCGCGGTTATTGTTGGAACCCGTTCGCGCATAATTCCGCTGGATCACGTTCGGTGTCTCACTTAATGCGAATTATTGCGTTGAGTCACGAGGCCGCGGATCTTTATGGAAAATAGAAATTGTTCGCATTTGTTGCTGGCAACGAGGCCAGATCGAGACTTGTCTCCACTTTGCTTCGCTTCTTGTTCTACGGCAGCCAGTGTCCTCCCAAAAACCCCCACTTCTGCTTCCGACCACGCGAGGCGGTTCGTCTGACATTCGCTCGAATCGCCAATCGGTTTGCCAATTACATTTACAAACGTTATGCGGCTAGTTTTGATAAAAATTGAATCCGAAGAATCCCTTGACCCCGAGTGTCCGTCCACTGCTGGCCATTTCTACTTACGGCAGCGAATTACAAATACGCTCCACAGTTTGATATTCTGTAACGCGAGAAGATAATTTCATGTACTTGTTTCGGGAATAATTTATTTCTCGCTGTCTCCGGTAGTCTGTGTACACTCCCGTCCATAAATCACCGGACACTTACTTATTTTCAAGAAAGTGGCAATTAAAGAATATACATGCTACCAGCTTGACTTGTTTGTTTTATTTTGATTAGATGTAGCTATTATTAGTAATTAAGTATATAAATATGTTATTTGAATGAACGTTGAACAAATCATCCCCTAAGCGATTGTGGAAGATTCCAGGGTCCAACGCAATGTGGGAAATGATTTCTTTAAATCGTGATAAGCGGACAACCGAAACAATTCACCGGTTCTGTACAAGCGCTAAATCTGCGGTTGTCAGGAAGAACGCCGCATGTCACATACTTTCACTTTCGAGATATTGCCGTTTGAAGTTTTCATCACTGATGCTTCGACATAGGACATCGGTTAAATTGCATTATTTCTTTCAGCCTTTCGAATTTGTTTTCACGACTTTCTTTCTGGTAAATACGTAAATCCTATGCTATAATACTTTTTCCTGGCAACCACAGAAATATGACCCGACATCCCTAGCAGTGGGTGAACTTTGACTCGACTGGGCGGACGAAGCTATCGGAGCGATCCCTTCCGCTCGATGGGCGACCGTAAACCTGGTTAGCAGGGCGACGATTCCAGACTAAACAAATACCATCTGGTTACATTTTTTTCCCGTACTATAATCAGCGGGTACGAGGCGGTCGCGTTCCCGGTTCGTTTCTATTATGACTGGCTGCGAGGGATAATAAGCTTCTTGGCCTAGAGCCGGGAACCTCCGCAGACCGCGAAAGGGAAACATCTCAAGAGTGCGTGCACACCGTATGTGGGAATCCCGCTTCTTGCGTGTAATTGCTGTGACGCGTTTCGCGCGACTCTGGCGAAAATGGAACAACATGGTTTTTTCAAATTCTGCAAAAACCGGTGACGACTTATCTCTTAATACAAATTCTTCATTTCCGAATATTGAGATTGTTTCAATTACTTTGGGTACAGACACGTTCTGGTTATTAGACCGTTCGGAACGTAATTTCGTTTTTCGTGTAGAGATGCGGACGTTTATGCAATTTACAATTGTTTGTAGACGAATCTGAAGAGACTCGGATCAAATGAAATCTTATTTTTCGTGGTAGTAGTCTTTTTAGAACTGAAATAAATGAAAATCGTATTTTTCAAGAGCCATAATTGCATAAAGATCCGCAGTCTAGTTGTTACTTAACCTTATTTTAAATCATAGACACAAAATGTCACAGATACAAAACTTATTCTAAACGGTAAGAAATTCGCTTTCATTCTCCCTCGAGAAAACGCAACGACTTTCCGAACGACCCGATATTTTTATAAAGTAATGTAAAATCTCGTGTTGAAGTACCCACGTTAAGAATTACGACGACTTCCTCGTGAAAGCCGAAGAATTCCCCTCGACTCCGATAGATTTCAACCAATCAATGGCCCATTCCGATCAAGAATATTTATCGTGAATTCACTCGCAATTTCGTTCATCTGCGAGTAAAGGCAGCACATAGCGAGCGAGGTGGCACTCCATTTTCGGCGTCGAGCAAACACCGGACTCCCGAAGGGTCGAGATTCGCATTAAATCAAAATGTTGTTTTCGCCATCCATTCGGGAGGCCGCGAAACGCAGTTAGGCTAGCGGGGCCGCGTGTGCCGCATACACAGAAAGCTAAGAATGGGGACGATTTTAGAAACGTGGCTGTCGGTCGGCGAGTAAAATTAATCAAAAAAGGACGAGTTTGATGGCTCCCTCCTTCGCACCCGTTCCACCTCGTCTCTCTCCGCACCATAACCGAACTGTTCGTTCGGTGTGTTATCCCCCCTCTCTCACGTGACGGTTTCGCGTTTCCCGTAACCGTTCGCGGCGGTTAATTCGTCACCCCCTAAAGCGGCGGATTCCTTCGCAATATGTTTACGCGAAATCATCAAAACAACCCCACCATGGCGGCGGCCGGGGCCGAGGAGCCAAGTATCCCGGCGCGGCGTGTCGACAACTCGAGGAAACTCGTCGAGACGGTTTCTCTTTCCCTCTCTCCGTTTCGCGCAACGTCTGTTTCTCTTTCTGGCCCTCGCCGTCCTCGTTCTCCTTACCCGCTGGAATCTTCCCTGGATTTCTCCGCGTCCTGCATTCTTTTCCTCCGACACCGACGGACGTCATACCGACGACGAACCGGCACGCCAAAATCCATGCGAAACCATCCAACGAGGTTCCCAAGGAAAATCGCCGATTTCTCTCCGACGACCGAATCACCCGGCGCCGATTCCACTCGATGATGGAGTTCCAATCGTAGGGGAGTGTTCCCTAGATGGGAACCATTTAACGCTAACCGTACCGGGTACAAAATGTATCGAATATATATTGTTTTATAAAAATGACAAGACGATTTTTCACTTTGGCCATCCTTGTTTTAGACTTCTAACTAGACCGCTACCGTTTCATATGTCACAGTAGATTAGTTACTCGTGGAGGTTCTACGTTCGGTCTGATTCGATACAATATTTCGTTCCAGTTAGGCTTATGCCGAGATTCGAGTTCGACGCGACAGGTTTTGCACATTGGTGTTTACGATCCGAATGTTTTTCTCGATAGACAGGAATATGGCAGTAAGAGAGCAGACACGAGCGAGAATGTTGACGAGGAGGCACGAGGTCCTTCGTTAACCGGGAATGCTGGACAATCGATGGAAGAGGACACGGAGGCCCAACCGGATTTCGCGAGAGATGGGAAAAGGAGCAGCGTTCTCCAAAAGGGTAGGCGGTGCGAGAGCGGCGTTGATCGCAAAACAGAACTTACGCAAGCGAACTCGCTCGAAATGCGGGCTCCTGCAGCAAGCACGAGGGAAACTATTTAAAGGTCACGCATATATTTCGCGGCGGCGATGCAGCTGCACGTCGGCCACGTAAAAATATGCGAGCGAACGCTTGCGCGCCCGTTTCGCGGCACCCGAACGTGCCTGCCCCTGCGTATTGTCTCTCCCGATGTTTACACCTACATTGCCAGTCGGATTTACAAAGCTCAATTTCCTCATTGGCATTTTTTCCCGATTTTTATTCGGCCCTCCCGCGCGCCGAATAACGGATGACGAGATACGGTGATTTATTAATCGAAGAGAAATAGCACTGCCATGGAAGTGATTAAGAGTAGATATCAATTTCTATGGAATCTTTGCTCCTTCCAGCTCCACGTCGGTAAAGGATTAATTAATGAATTGTATGAAGTATGAACTAGACTATACAGATGAAGTCGCCCTTTGCTGAAGACATAGTATTTCAACTTGAAAGAACTTCGCAGCCCCTGTTAACCCTTTGCACTCGGAGCTATCTCAACTCGAAAATTAAACATTTCTGTTTAACCTACCCAGAATATTTCGATTCTCTATGGTTTTTGAAACTTGGTGAATATGAAAATGATATAATACCTTATATAATATTTAAAGGGTTAACAATACCGACTCGAGCATGTTGTCTTGAATGAAGTTCGGAAGCAGAGGAAATTCTCTACGTAACAGATTCGGCAAAAGCAGCGGAGAGCTTACATAATTTAGGGAACGATCCGGCGCGAAATAAATTGTTCAGTTCCGTCTCAGATTTCTCTATCGTGCGGCTCAGATTTTCCGAGCGAGCCGCGTAACTTCGCGAGATACGAGGGAAATCTGGGAGAAAAGTGCGAAGAAGCCGAAGCCGAAGCCGAAGAGCGCGCGAAATGAGATTAAGGGAAGGGAGCAGAGGAGCGAATGCAATCGACCTCGTCTTATTTATTAAAGCAAAGAGTACGAGGCAAGGGTCGGTCGGATGCCTCGGCCTTTTAGAGGCCAGCCACTCTTTACGAGCGCAGACCGAGATCGTCATAAACACGTGCAGCTACCGCTCGCCGCGGATTCAATTGTTATTACCATCGTCGCCTGCAGAAGGCGAACCGTGTTCTCTTTATTCGCATACACGCGAGTCGAGGAATGTAGAGCCATAGTCCTGGAGTTCTCTTACTTTTGCATCCTGCGACAGCCATAACGATCGTCGTCTGTGTCTATCTCTACCTCTAACCGAGCTTGATTCTGTAGTTGTAAGGAAGAAGATATATTGCCGTTTAAAGTTTTCATCGCTGATTCTTCGTAGCGGACATCGGATAAATTACATTATTTTTTAAGCCTTTCGAATTTGTTTTCATGTTCTTGTTTCTCGTGACAAAGTGACATTTTTTGAAATTCTGACACGCGGTGGTTTTCCATACAACCACAGAATTTCCCGGACAAACTATCAACGCTAACGATTTATTTACAATTATAGCGACGATAGGAAATAGACTGGAGCTTGGCCATTTTTGATTTTACGTTTAACTCTCTCGGCAATTTTTCATCCGATCTTCTAATTCATTAACCCAGTGTGGAAGCGCCTCTATCGCGTTATTTAATAGACCCTAATTACAGCTGAACCGACAACAGAACAGTGCAACGTGCGAACAAATTGATATTCACGACTGCAAGCTAGCCCTATGACTGCCTCTCCGCTAGGAGCGCGGTAAACTGATTAATTGCCGCTTTAATAAGCTGTTCCAATAGCTCCAATTTACAATCCAGTTTCAAAACGCCCTCCGCGGTGGGCAGAGATATTAAATTTCATTTCCCGCTAAGAGAGAGAGAGAGAGAGAGAGAGAGAGAGAGAGAGAGAGAGAGAGAGAAAGAGAAAACTGTTCCCGGTGAACGATATAAAGCGCAACTTTCCCAAAGAAATTTCGCAACGAAGACAAATAACAACGGTCGTCAGCAGAACGCTATTAGCTTTGAGTTACGTCGACAGAGGAGATCGCTTAGTCGCAAAGTAGTTCTATGGTGGCCCCCCGGGTCCCGTTCCCCATGCCAACCCCTTCTCGGCCCCCCTCCCCTTCATCAACCGGCGAAGTTCAGCCTTAAACTTATTAAAAGGTATTTAGAAGTCCGGCCCTCTGTTTGCCGCGTGAAGCGGGGCTAGCCGATCCGTAGAAATTTAATTAGCCGGTGGAAAGGTCGGTTCAACGACTAAAATTATTTTCCACAAAAGAACTGTGCCCCCTATCGCAGCCCGCGGATCTTCAAGGCCACGAAACGTCTGTCTCGCATCGCTCCCCTCAGTCCATAAAAATTCAACGATGCACATCTACTCTCGTGTCTCCCTTACCGCGTGCGTGCTCGCGCTCGCTCGCTCGTACGCTCGCTCGTTCGCCTCTCTGGGTGCACAGCGCACGCATGTATACGCACGAGGCCGGTGTTCGCATGTGCGAGCACGGCGTCGCGATTTAACGATAATAAAGTTCACGAATGGCCTTAAATGCCATTCCTAATTTAAACGCATGCGTAAGATCGCGGGACTTAAGGATTCGCCGGGGTTGAGAACCCGTCTATCCTCTCATTCTCTCCGACTGGGCGCTTTCGCCTTGGTCCCCAAAAGATTAACGCTGCTGGTACGCGTAAGCATGATTCAGGCGAGACCGCCACGATAACGCGATAAATATATCGTCGGGGACGACGACGTCTCGTACGTCGCGAGAGATTGTATACAAAGTAACCTCGAGACAGCTCATGTACAGCAGCAGCAGCAGCAGCGGCAGAAAATTTACCGTGCTCCTCCACTCTCGTTCTCTCTTTCTCTCTCTCTCTCTCTCTCTCTCTCTCTGTGTCTTTCTCTATCTCTCTCTCTCTCTCTCTCGCCATGGATTCCGCAACGAGAACTGGATCCGTCGAGCCGCATTCCGTCCGGATGCACGTAGGTGACACCGAGGACGGTCTTCGACGGCAATGGTTCATCCGTAAATAACGAGAGAACCGCGTGCGTGAACGGCTCCGCTTTTTTTTCGCGCGGCACACGCGGAAAGCGCGCGCGATTCGAAAATCCGCGGTTCGACCGGCCGCGGCCGATGAAACGGCGGCGACATCTAGCGGCGGCCGGACGAAACGGGCGCGCGCGCAATCCTCGGCACTCGGCAATTTACGTAGACGAGGGGCGGAGAAAGCCGAGAGGTTCCTCGACGCGCTCGTTGTGTGGACGTCGTTTCGGGTTGAGGTGGAGGGGGCGTCTAGACGCAACGTCACGAGTACGTAGCCTCCCCCCTGAGCCACTGTCGGTCTGCCGTCCCCACCTCTACCCCCGCCCCGTCCCTCGTCCAGGTACCGGCTGGTTCTCCCCTCTTACTTCCCCTCATCGTGATGCCACGCCGATGACGGTCGCAACCAGACACTCCCGTGCGAGGGGCACGGAGGGCGGGAGGCGAGGGTGACTCCGGCTTTTTGGTTAGGAATTGTTGCCGGTCCACGCACGTGTCTGCGCGGCCCTGTCTCTGTCTGTGTCTGTTGCACGCGCGTGTGCGAGCGTATGCGTGTGCACGCCGAACGAGCGTTCGTCTCTGCACGTAGTGGACTGGTGTGTGGCTCCACACCGTGGTAGGGAGCAGGATGAACTACCACGGGTACGCGGGCAAAACCGGAGCGTAAGAGAGACGAAAGGAGCAGGATGCTCGAGGGTGGAAGGAGGAAGAAGGAATATACCTTGTGGATTTGTATCAGCGCGTATCCGACGATCCACCCAGATGGAGGGTGCGTCAAAGTGGCCGCGAATTGAGTTTTCCTCGGGGCACGTATAATTCTAGCCCCCTCCCCCTCCCCCCACGATCCAGGTTCCTTCCCCTCCGGTGCCCCACCACCTCGTCACCGTCATCTCCCATCCCCCTCACCTCTTTATTCTCTTGTTCTCCGTCTCTCTTTCCTGTCTGCCTTTCAATCTTGCGCTTTCAACTAACCGCCGTGTCGAGACACGTGCCGGTCAGCTCGCGAGGGTTACGCGTGTCTCTCTCTCCCCCTTTCTCTCTCTCCCCATTTCTCTCTCTCACTTTCTCTCTCTCTCTCTCTCTCTCTCTCTCTCTCTCTCTCTCTCTCTCTCTGACTCCGTTTCTCTTTGACCGTGTATATATTTATATTCGACGTGTATGTACGCCAGGGAGGTGGGTTAATCCCCGAGTGGCGGGATCAAAACGTGTCCCTGACAAAATTTTCGGCCCGTCGCGTCTACAGGGTGTCGAAAGAATGAGTTCGGGATTCGCATACTGACGTATACAGTCGACGCAAGGCCGGGTTGATAATTCAACCCCGCTTAAGCGGAGGCGATTTTCGGTGTTTCGGTAACCGGGCTCCGGCCTCGCCTCTATGGGGGTTTTTCACGCGGTCCAGTGAATACCGTTCGCCGTATAGGGTGGGAAAGCCTCTCTTCCCGACGCCTTGTATATATTCGCGACTCGCGCTTTCACACCACATTTAGTAGAAACGACTTCTTTTTTTTTTTTTGCTTGTCCGCCGGCAAGCGAGGTGTTACCTACTTGTGGAAACACTTTCGTGTGCAAACGGTTTTGCAGCGATGAATAAAGAGCCCCTCCGCTCTTTGCCCCGGCTCAAAAACGATTCCTGCCCGCCGGAACCTGCTAATTACGAGAGCCTCTGTTTCGTTCCGCGAGCACGAAAACATCTTGCGCCTCCGGAAGAGAAAATTTGAATTACAAGCGCTCGCTGCGAACGATAGCTTTTGTTCCGTCGCTTTCCAACCCCCGGGGGTCTCCCGTTCCGTCGGCCGCTCCCGCCCTCGTACCCGCATCGCCGCGAGCTACCTCTTTGTACATATTTATTATGGTTTTCTATAAAATCAAGTAACACTCCAGTCGCGGGTTTTAGCGTGCGGTCGCGTTTAACGAGCGACCGAAGACGATGAGAAATTAAATCGGCGCAGAGCGCTTAAGAGCACCTACTTGATTTTACACTTTCCACGTGCCGCCCAGGTGTACCTTAATTGTCGATTAACGGATGAATAAAACATTACCGTTAACTCTTTCCGCTCGACAGCCCGTGGCACCCGCTCGTGGCCACGATCGATGCCATGCCGAGGCGAAAACGAAAAATCCGTGACCGAACCAATAAGAGAGAAAAAGAGAGAGAGAGAGAGAGAGGATCGTCGGCGACCGAGCCGCGAGTCTTCTGAGATCGCGAGCTACGGATACCGCGTGCACGATCGAACTCTTTCGACAGCCACGTATTTTCTGGGTTATTTCGCGTGTAGACCGTATATAATCCAGACACGAGCTCTAAATGCGGCGAACCTCCTATTTAGACTCTCCAGTTGACTCATACCCGGTTATTTCGGGCGTCGGCGTGTTTTCGTCCGAGGCGCGCATTCGAACGCTTGCTCGCTCGCTCGCTCGCTCGCTCCGCTACGTCCGGGAGACGCGAGCGCGTGAACGGCTTTCGAGCGAGCTCGCGCGCGCGCGCGAGTGTCCGCGTTAGCACCGAGGCCGCGTGGTGCACGCGCGAGTTACATCATACGAGCGTGCCAGCCGCGCGCGACTACTAGCTACGAGGATTTTGCGAACACGAAAAATCGAAAACATCGGGTCTCACCGGCCCCGGTGGTGCGAAACGGGGCTAGGTTACGTGTCGGCCGGGGGTTCTCTGTACACGAGCAGCGAGTGACACGATGTTTCGGCTTTCTCCGCTCGCTTTTTCACGCGCGAATGCGTCAACCGCGTTTCGCCTCCCCGCGTTTCGCACGCGTTCCATCTTGCCCCTCTTTCCCCGTGTCTTTCTTTTTTCCGCGCTTTTCAATAACTCGTTCGAGCGCGACCCCTGTCGCCCATCGCAGCGCGCGCGCCTCCTCGCTCCCTTTTTCCATTCCGCTCCATTGGTCCTTCGCGGCAGCGAATGCAACAAAACGATTTCCTTGATAACGCCACTCGTGCGAAGCGACGAAATGTACAGCTGCGGACCACAATAGAACTAGCAACGCCGCGCGACCCCACGTCCCGCCGTGCCGCACCGCGCCGCGTCGCATCGCGCACGGGAAAAATAAGTTTTTTATCGATCACTAACCTACGACAACCATCTGGCCCGACCCCTGGCCCTCGACTACCCGCAGACGCGGAATACGGAAGCTCGATTCTAGAATCCGACGACGTGTGCTCGACGCAAGAAAGGAAATAAAAGCACTGTGTAGCCTTTTTTCCCCTGGCCGCGCGGCGCGGTGGTGCGCCGCATGCGGAGAGTTTTTTGAGCACCCTTCGTTCCCGCTTCCCGTGGAATATTTGTTTCGGCTTGAAACGCCCGCTTCACAGCCTCGTTGTCGACGTCTTCGCCGAGCACGATCTTAAGAGATCCTTCTCTCTCTCTCTCTCTCATCTCTCTCTCATCTCTATCATCTCTCTCTCTCTCTCACACACACACGGTTTTACGATTGAATATTTCTGACCGGCAAGCGAACCCGCCGGACTCCTAAATTCGTATTCATGAGCGTGTCGCGATCGCGGCTCAGCCCCGGGGATTTTCCGTGGATCCGTGGAGCACGGTTCGTTGTTGCCTCGAGCTTACAAGGCGCAAACGGAATACAGAACTCCGGCGAATGGTAATTACCCGCGAGTTTTTCCTGCGAGAACCGTCCACGTTTGAATAAATATCGCCACACGCGACGACATCCGGACCATCCCCTCGTTCGGATCTACTCTGAAATGATATTCTGAACTCCGTGTAGGTATCGCCGAAATTGCGGCGAAGCCAAGGTCAAAACGGTCTCTCGAAAAGCCAGCCAATTAAACGGATGAGTGCGGAATTGGTGGACAAACGGTGCCTTACCAATATTGGTTTTCGTTAAAACGATTGTGTTTAGCAATGATTATATTTGCCAGCGACATGGCGATACGAAATGGCAATACATTTCGCCGGGTCCGGCGTAAAATGAATCGATCATCCCGATGGGATTCCATCGTTGCTCGACGGTCTCGTTGCTTTACGATGGTCGCCGAGGGGTCGGTCTCCGGAGATCTATCGGAACGGTTTAACGGCAAGACGTTAATTAACGTAGGTCCCTCATCACTGACCTTGCTACGCCGCTCCGGTGGAACCTCCTCTTGTGTGTATGTGTGGCTGGCTTATTACGTCGTCGACTATACGTTTGGGACCTACCCCAATCAAAGCGAGACTAAACTCCTGCGCTCCCGAGCCAGACCTAATCGCCTTGAGTCACGCGACGTACGGGGGCCGTCTGCGAGAGTGCTGGGGGAGAGCTTTTTGCGCGCGTTCTTCGATCCCCTCGGAATGCCGCTATCCGCGATCCCTACGCATCGGTAACAAAGAATTATTTACGCCAGTCGGTCGGAACCTGAACGACGATGTTCGTCGAGCTGCCGCAGACCGCATGTACACGTCGCCGTTATCTTCTTACGATCGTCATCGTCGTTTATAACGTGCGAAGTATCCGCGAACGATCCTTCAGAACCTGTCGAGAAGTACGCTACTTCGCGATGCTACTTCGAAGGAAAAAACCATTGAAAGTCGTCCAAGACTCTCCCTGGGAAACGCCGCATATTTTGTCTCGGTTCGTCACAGGACAAAACCCTTGTGCTCTTCATCTATTATTCAAACAACTTCCCGATCGTTCGTGCCGTGGCGGTCTTCCGTTACGGTCCGAGCGCAGCGAATTTTAGTCGAGACAGGCTTCGATATCTTCGTCGGTTCTAAGGAGAACGGTAGATATCGAGGATCGACTCGTCGATCCTTGTCCCACCGACGCGACTGTCAATCGGCCCTCGACACCTTCCCCCGACGTAAGTCGAGGGGCCGCGCGGGACCGTGGTGGAGAAGAGAAAGGCAAAAATTTTCCTCCTCGATCCCAACAACAACGTCTCGTCGATGGGTTTTCGGCTGGCTCGTGTATAGTCCGCCGAGTACTATAGAACGCGGTACGCCCGGTCGCCAGCTATACAATATAACGTTCCGCGGTGCGGGGACTATAGTGGCTGGCTAGACTGCACCCCCGCCAGCCGGGGAGAAGGTCGGCGGAGATCGTGGGACGGGGGTAGGAGCAATGGAGACGGGTAAGGGAGGATGGGTGGGGCAGTCGGATACGGTGGAGCAAGGAAGACGGAGAGAACGATGGTGAATGGAGAAGGACGGTCTGCATAGAAGGGAGGAGAACGAGAGAGATCGAGCTAGGGCGCAGCGGGGGCGAAGGCTCCGGTAGTTCGAGGTAGGGGGCGCTGGCTAGACACCGCTCAGACGGTCCAGGGGGTCGTAGGGGGTAATTTCTACATTGGCGTCGAGAGCTGGGAAACGATCGACGCCCGAAACCAGACCGGCGCGACAAGCCGGACCGACTGCACCTGGCGCGATCCCGACCAGGGTGGCCTTTCGGAGAGGTCACGGTACACGTCCGTTCGGCGTACACCGTTCAGCTGCACCTGCATCGATGACGACCAGCCTGGCCTAGCCTGGCCGCCCCCGTCACCGTGCCGCACGTGTTCTGATTACGTGCGTCCGCCGAAAAAGGATGTCGCTGCCAGCCAGCCAGCCAACCAACCAGCCAACCAACCAGCCAGCCAGCGTGGGCTGGCCTGGCCGTCTGCGCCTTGCGAATTCGATTCCCATCTGGCAGGCTACGATCGCGTCAACCCGTTTCTGATTAGCTGAACGCACGCACGTCGCGTTGGTAATTGTCCTGCGGTTTCATAAATCATACTTCCCGTTGCGCTTTGCCTCTTTGTCCACCGCGCGCGCACTAATACCCCCGCCGCTCCCTAACGCCGAGTTCCCTCCCTCCTCAACCTTGCGCGCATGTGAACTGTTACGCTTAATAAGACTCGAATTTACATTGTCTGGTCCCTTGTCACTCGTATTTTACTCCCTTGCTCCGTTCACGGTTTCTTCGACGTCGCTCCTTTTCTACCTCGCTTAACGAAGTCCGACGATTGCGTGGAGCGGCCTCGAAGGTTAGCCTCGAAACCGTGAAATTTGAACCGCGACTATCTTATCTATTTCCATTTTTCTACTCCGCTTTGTTCGCCTCGATCGCCGGGTTTTTTTTTTAGACATTTGCCGTTGCGATCTGAATATTCGGTTCGTAAAGCAACGAACTGATGGTTAACGGTGGGAACAAATTGACCTTGCTCAATCTTCGCGTTGATCTTCTTATCGAGCCTGAATCTCTATATTGTACCGGTACATAGTTTCGATTGAACGCGTGCGGCTCGGTTGTCAGTAAAGATAATACCGAACGATATGCATACGCTTAAACGAGACTTAAACCTGTGACCGCGACGAAACCAGAATTTGCAAACGTCGAGATCGCAGAGCAGAGGCGACGGAGAGTTTAAAAAGACAGCCGGCTTAAATGTCAATTCGATTTGTGTCTCGATGGAAGGCGCATGTGGAGAAAAATAGCAACGGCGGTATCGAGCAGTCTTGAAATCACAAAGCAAGTGCAGTCGAGAGGGCCGCATTGACGTGGTTCGATCGTTCGGGGTGGAAAATGCCGGGTAGCGACGTAGAAAAATCCCCGGTGTGGTACGCCAATGGATCGGACGGCCAGAAAAGCGGCGGACTGTTTTTTATCGAGTGACTGCAGAGAGTTGAGACTCGAGTTGAGTCGAGTCGCGTCGAGTTGAGTCAAACCGGGTTTAGACGAGCGGGCGTCTGCCATCCTCTTTGCCTCCTTATAGGCAAGTCCTACTGGCTGCGCGTTCGCTGTTCGCCGTCGCCTTACGTGGCTTCTCGTATGCCACCCTATAGAAGGAGATGTCTTTTTCCTCGTTAAAGTCGTTCCGATACCTGGTATCCACGGTGGGGCCGACGACCATCCACATCGACGGCCACGCGGAAGCGACGATCGAGACAAGGAGAGCCGCCTTTGGGTCTGGCGTCGTGGGGGAAGCTGTCACGCTTGTCTTGGCCGCATACCAAGGCAAGAACTAAGCGCGGACAAAAATACAAGAAACCTATTCAAAGTGAAGCGGACCAACGGTTCGAGCTCGCCGATCGATTGACCTCGTACGAATTCGTCTTTCCTTAAATGGAAACGAGCAACCCTTCGAGCAGACTTCGGCAGTCCTGGGGTCTAGGTCGAGAGAAATCCATCGCTGCGAAACCCGTATGACAAATTGCTTCGACCAACCATACAGCGCGGTCTAGCCTCGACTTTTTCGAACATTTTTGCAGTATTCCCCTCGAACCATCGGCTTTCTACTCCGCGATATACGCGTTTCCTTGGATTCTACAATTTCTGTCGAAATTGAAATGTAATTTGTGCCATATCCGGTTCGAGTTTACACAACATACAGCGAAATCCAGACAGGCGTGGGCGTTTTGGAGACGTTCCAACAAAATTTCGCCCAAGTCTGGTAGCAAGTATCCGCGCCGTCTAAATAAACGTTCGTCCTACATAAAACGGCGAAGCCGGGTGAGCTCGGCGTATCTTGTGACCCCGAAAACACCGGTGCATTTCGTTCTGACCCTACCGTTGCATCGAGGCCGATCGAGACAACAGTCTCGGGAACCCGACGCGACTCGGATTCGATGTCTCCGTATTTTTAGCTCGGAACACGGACTTTCGCAATTTCCGACACGCTTCGCCTTTGCCTCAACGATGCTTTCCGGCTCGGGAGAATCGACCTAACCCAAGCCAGACACCGGCTATTAGCAAAGCGTTCTCCGGGAACAAGCGTCGCCGCTCGACGAGTCTCCCGGAAGCGTGAAGCATCGGGTGTTTGGCGAACGGATGGAAGAACAGACAGACGGGTGGACAGGATACGCAGGGACAGGTGGCCGGTTGACGATCGTAAGTGGGCAGGAAGGAGGACATCGGGGCCCTGACGCGCTCAGGGAGCGACAGACAACCGGACAGAGAGGCAAGCCGGTTGCCGACAGAAAGAGAGGGCGAGATTCCGTGTCCGTCCGATGCGTGCAATGCAATTTCCCGCAGGGCCGTCCGTCCGTCTGTCTGTGCGGTCGTGCATGCCGCTTACGCCATTGTTCCTCCCCCTTCTCGCATACGAAAGTGAACATTCCCGCGATCAGGACGGAATATAACGCGATCTTGTCCGGTCGAAAACCGCCGCGGGACGTAACGCCTCGGCTGCCCGTCAGCTTCGATCTTCCGATCGTCCTACAGATACTTCTTCTTCTTCTTCTCCTTCTCCTTCTTCTTCTTCTTCTTCTTCTTCTTCTTCCCCTTCTTCCTCTTCTTCTTCTTCTTCGTGTTCGACCGTGCACACCGCCGAAATGTTCGAGCTGCCGCCAGCGTGCATCCGCAAGCCCTCCTCACGCCTGAATCTTTCATGCGACCGACATCGAGGGCATAAAAGCGCGCACCACCGCACCTTCCTACCTTCAAATCTAGAAGAGAGATAACCGACGAGCACTTCGGACGCGTTGTCCTCGATCGGTACAACCGTAGACGGTTGGTTTTCATAAATGTTTCCTCCTCTGACGCTTCGTTCGACTTAACCCCTTGCACTACGATTTATTTTACGGTTACAGTGATTGGAATTCAAGACTGCGTAGACTGTGTTCGGTCTCGAGCGGACCGAACGTGAGAATTTAGACACGGTCGGCTGCAATAGCTCGAGATACTCGACGCGACAGTCCCAGAATGATTTCAATTCGAGACCTCCGTGAGCGAAACTCTTGACAGGGTCATCTTAGCCAAACAAGCGCTTGCAATGTCCCATATCTTTCTCACCTAATTCATCCTAATCGAAACATAGCTTTACTCAAAGCACACTCTCGTTCCAACGACCAAAACACACCACCCACTCGCCAATTAGAAGTCATTTAGACACCCCATACAGTTTACGGCCAACCAATAGAAAAGGATCCGAGCCGACGTAATACGCGATACGATACAGAAAATTAGACGGCACGCTACCATCTCGACCGAAACCTTAAGAACGTTGCATGCATATATTGTTAAGTTTAAAAGTATATTTAGAAGCGTTATCTTCTACAATTCGAACTTTATTTCAACTAGGCGATGTCGCCAGCAAGCGAAACGGGATTTGCGACGCTTCAGACCGCATCGGCACATTGTAGATACTTGATATTTGCATTAACAATTGCCTTCCCCTTGTTCTCTGGTAACGATTGTTTGGCTAGATGCGCCGAGTCGAGCGTGAATGCTTAATGATCGTCTATGAATCCGAGCCCCGAATCATCACAGAAAAAGGATAATCGCATGAGAAGGGACGAAGGACTGTGAAGGCAGATTTCGATCTATTCGTCTGCCTGTCCATCCGTCGGCCGTCGTTGAGGGGGATGCCCGACGTAACGTTTCAATGTCACGGTCGCAGGTTTAGACGGTCCCCTCCTCCCCATCTCCCTTTTACTATACAGGGTAGACCGACCGAACCACATCTGCCGCGTTGGGAGCTGCCGTTTAACACCATCCATAATCATCCTATATCGACGCGCCGCGCAGGCTATAAATCACCGGGGATCAATTCTTATTTTTGGATCCCGGTACACCATTCCCTCAAACAGGCTTTGGGAAATTCCTTTATCTGGCTAGTGCCTCCCTTAACGGAATTTATTTTTGGAAATCGATATTCCATTGATAGGATCTCATTAGGAACACGGGTTGTGCGTTAGGGGGTGCTGAACATTCAAAGGTTTTCAAAAGTTTAATAAAACCACGGTACAGAGAAATAAATTCCAATCGATTCCTATATCTTGTAATTAATGCAACGGATTTTTATTCTGCACGAAGGTTCGAAGGTTAGTTATAACCAGACTGCGGATCTTTACGCATTTATCGTTTCTGAAAGTTTTCAAAAAATGCTAGGGTATAAAATTTGACAGAATTTCATACGATTTTTATTTATTTCAGACCTCCACAGGCATACTTTCTTAAAATTCGTCTACAAAAATTGCAAATTACATAAACATCCGCAGTCTAGTTATAACGTTACTTCGGTTCTTCGCAACTGCTCCGAGAACCAAAACCGATATTACCACTGTTTTCAAGGTGTGCTCCGAACAACCGTGTCCTTCAGCACGGTGGAAGTGTAGCACCGATCGATTCGAAACAATTCGAACGTCGATTACCAGCCGTCCACGCGAAACAGTCGAATCGATAAGTCGTGCATAGGTAAAGATCAAAGGTCGAGAGCATCAGGGATCGTGTCCAGCTGCAATTTCCTGGCCGGTCTGCAGATCCTGGTGGCTCCGCGAGGCGTACGATCGATTTCGTAAAACCTGGGAGTCCTTCAGCTCGACCTTGCAGATTCGCTCGGAGCGAAGCGAGCACAGGGCGCGCAGGGCGAGACGAGACCAGACGAGACCAGACGAGACCAGACGAGACCAGACGAGGCAAGACGAGGCAAGACGAGGCAAGGCGAAGCCAGGCGTCGATCGCATCTACGAGAAAACGGTCTCGTAACGGGCTCGTTCGACGTTTCAAGGAGTCTCCGTTACCAGAGCTTCTGTCGTCTGGAGTGGCGAGGAGTTTCGTTCGTGGGGACGACGCGATCGGGGGTGGCACGGCGCAGCGTTAGGGGTTGGAAGGGCGGCTAGACGGGCGGTCGGTCGAATGGAAGGGTGAGACAGGGCTTGCGGGACGGCGAGGGGATGCACGGTGAGACGAGGGCAGGGTGAAAGGAGAGATGAAAACGACGGCGGCGACGGCGCGGCGGAGAAAGGGGTGGCCGACACACACACACACACACGCATACACATATAAACGCGAACGTACGCACGCACGAGCACGCGGATGCGAATACGTACACGGGGCAGGGTAAAGGGGTGAGCGCCGGGGTTGGAGGAGGAGAGGCTGCCAGGCAGACGTGATACTTGCACGATGCCGGAGATTCCGGGAGGTTTGAGGTTTCGAGCCTTATTTCAGACGCTTCGTCTTCCTCTCGGCGATTTCTCGTCCCCCCGTGCACCTCACCGACTCCCTTTTCTTCCCGCTTCTTTCGCGGCTTTCCTACGTAAATATGAACCGTACGTGAGAAACCGTGTACAGTCGGTGTGGGTGTAACGGGGAAGGAGAGGCAGTCGGAGGCAGGCGGTATGCCCGCCGCGACAAATTACGCTGCCGGCTGGGAGCATCGTCAATGGGATTTCTAACGAGTGCCGGCTCGTTCGTGCATAAAAGTTTCCCTGAAAATTGCCGGACCAATTGCGATCGCTCGTAGGGCGAAATTGCCGCGTCCTGCGGTCATAAAGCTGCGCAACCCCCTTTGATCTAATTTTTCGGAGTTTCGGGACGCTGCTGACGTTGCCTCCACGCCGGGTCGAGGCCGCTCCGCGGGAGCACAGGCAAACTGTGAACACGAATTCAATTACAGAAGATACCGCGACGCGTTCGTGCTCAAACAAATTACCATACACGCTGCGCGGAATGTTCCACCTTTTTACAGCTGAACTCCGGCAGCGGCCGCAACCGTTACGCGTTGCCGACTAAAATAAGAAACGTTGAACGTTGATGCGCCCTCCTCTCGCGGCCGCGGAAGTCGCAAATTATTAATACCAGTGTCCGAAGCAGAGAGAGAGAGAGAGAGAGAGAGAGGGAGAGAGAGAAAGAGAGAGAAGGGATCGTGTCTCCCCGCCGTTGCTCCGGCGGAACAATAACTTTAAAACTTCGAGTGAACCTCGAAATTGGGTACCGGCAATGGAGACTCGCCCCGCGGAAGGAACGATAAAGCGCGTTTACAGCCATTTTGCGCGAAACGGAATCTTTTCGTGACTCGTTTCCCTTGATTAAAGGAATAATCCTGCCGCCTCTCCCCCCCGACCCCGCCTGCCCCATCTCCGCGGCCCTCAAGGGGGTCTAAGAAGCACACAAAGCCCGATCGTCCCGTGTCGTTCTCCAGGTCCTTTAACATGGCCGCTCGAGGCCCCCGCCGGTACGAAGGGGAAAAGTTTTCACGGAAACGAAACGGGAACGGGCAGAGGGAACGCGAAGAGGAAAAAGAAAGGGAACGAGCAGATAGCGAGCAGACGGGCGCGGTCGTGCCGGACGGCATTTTAATAGGTTCGCGGGGTTCGAGCGAAAAAGTTGCAAAACAAAATAAATCGGCGTCGCGACAGGTCGGCCCGCGTTCTCTCCTCTCGACCGTTTCCAGCTTTCTTTCTCCGCCACCCTTTCCCCCTCTGTCTCTCTTCCTCTCTAATTCTTTCTCGCTCTCCCTCCGCCCCTCTACTATCTCTCCATTTCTCTCTGTGTACCTTTCTTCCTCTCTTTCTGTTCCCAGCCATAGCTACGGGGCGCGGGTCATGCATATTCACGTGTGGCATTCGTACGCACGGAATTAAGCGGCCGGGGAATTAAAGCGCTTTTCGGCGAGAGCAAGTCCAGGAGCCTTTCCACCACCACCACCCCTCCCCCTGCCCTCCGTACCCGTCTCCAGGTGATTACGCGGGGATTTTTCGGGGGACGGCATTTCTATGGCGGCGCGTAAGTGTAGCTGTGAAAGACTTCGCCCCGTCGCGCGTCGATTCGGCTTACATTATTCCCGAGCAAATTGGACTCTCGCGTGGACAACGCTGATGAACGATGCGCAACCCTTTCGCTGTTCGGAATGCTGTGAATTCCCAACGACTTCGAACGCTTTTCGGACCGGGCGCGCCGCGCCGTGTCGGTACGCCGGCCGCCAAATGAAATTTTGCACGCCATTTATTTGCATAAATTCCGACCATCAATGTTTCATTATCCCAAAAATTCCAACCTCGTACCATCGCCAAACAGAAACCAATTCATGAAATAGTCGATTAATAAACCGATTCTACCATCATTTTAATTAGACTGCGGATATTCGTGCAAAATATTAGTTTCCGAGAAGAAACAGAAGATAAGGGGACAGAATCGTTTCCAGGATTGCAACGGTGCCGGGACTCGCCTTCTTATTTCTCGATAATGCAAAGTCGCCCTCAAAAGTCCTATTTTTACGTTTGCGAGGCGTAATTTGTATTATTCGAGCAACAGCACGATTACAGCATTGTAATCGAGCAACAAATCGTGCCTGGTCGATGGTGCGCGTCGAGACCAGCGTTACGAGGCGTCGTAAAGACGCCTCTGTGCGCTAATAATCATAATTTGCAAGGACGTCTAGCCGGGCCGCCACTAAAACGAGACGCCGTTTGTAATTTGAGTGACAACTGACGTGGCGTCTACGCGTTAAACGCTCATCTCGTTGCCGCGTACCCAATCTCACCCCGGGCCGAGGAACTTTTTACGACAAACTCGGGGAGGTCACGAGACGACGGGTGTGCTCTCTGCAAATTACGGTGGAAACGGTGGCTTTCTTCCAGACATTTTTCTCGGGCCCGACAGCGCAGAATGAATCACCGTTTCCCTCGCCGCCGTCGCCGCGCTCCCGTGGAACAGGAATTTAACATCGCGCCTCATTTCTCTTATTTACAGATGCATTTGCGTAAATTTCCAGCACCGTCTCACCCACTCCCTGCCGCCCCCTCCCTTTCGTTCTACTCACACGACCCCCCGTTTTTAGGTTTTATTCGCGATCTGTTCGCTCCGTCGTAATTCCCGGGAATTTCTCATCTCGCCTCTTACGTGTTTTCCCGAAGAACGTTGACAACCCCCCGGAATGGAAAATGACGCCCCCATTATTCTCGGTCACCGCGATGGAAAGGTTGCCCCGCTGAGACCCTAATTGATGGGAATCCCGCATTCTGCGGGAGCGAGCGGTCGTTGAATACACACATTTTTATCATTCGATTGGGGCACGGTCTCTCGCTTATTATCTGCTGCATCGATCGCCCTTTCGACGAATCTTTCAACGGTAGGGGAGATCGGGGAGATCAAAATAGTAATAGCATAAATGAGAAAAGTTTTCGGATTATTCTATCCTACGATCATGGAATCGGTAGAATCGTTGTATACGTTGCAGCGCCGCAAAGACCCGCGGAGCACTAAAAAAGGGGTTTTACAAGCAAGATTTTTAACCTCGATGGAATCGTAAAGCGCGAGAGACGGGTATGAGTCGGACAATAAATTTTACAACATTGTGCGGCCATCCCGATGATTATCTAATTGGTAGTACAAGACCGAAACGGCCGTAAATTATCTGGACGGGTTGATTTTCACGAGCCTCCATTACACACCTCCCGAGGTGGACTTGCAATTCCTTTTTCTACGGCGCGGGCTCGACGCGGCGCGGCTCAACTCGGCGTCGTCCAGCCCGAAAACGCTGAAACTCGAGTGCGTTAATCAACGAGGAACGCGGCGAAAGACGGAACCGCGATGAATGAAATTCCGCTTACCCCCTATTAATATCCATCAGCTCCCATAACGGGTGTCGCCAGGCTCATAACGTCTCGCCGGGCTTTTGGTCTCGTGCTCTTGCTCCATCTCGCACACAGTCGTCCGCGAACGAGCAACCGGGAGGACGCGGGCAGAGGCGTCTCTTCGCGCGAGATTACTCGTCGTCGGCGGCTTCATTTGCTTCCAGCCGCATTTTACGCAACCGCGAAACAATCTCGCCCGCCTTGGACTTTTTTACGCCCGCAGCGTGTACGAGGCGAGAAAGAAGCTCGGAGGAAGGACGAAGGAGGAGGAACGAGGAGAGAAAGAGAGAGAGAGAGACGAACAAGAGGAGGAGGACGAGGACGAGGAGAACGAGGAGAGAAAAAGAGGGCGTCGGAGGCGGCGGCGGCGTCACGGTGTGTTTTATTTACCGAGCAGAAAAGCCTAGACTTTGCACTACGCCACCGGTGCACGACGCCCCGGCGTGTCTCTTCCAGCGTGTGTACAAACGCGGCCCTGCCCGGCCCGTCCACACGGGGAATCATCCAACCACATCCAACCCGTTTACGACAAAACTCGCTACGCAGACTGTTGCGATCGTCGTCGTCGTCGTCGTCGTCGTCGTCGTCGTCTACCGGCGCTGCAGCGTGTGTAATGGGCAAGTAGTGGGCGGTCCAAAGTAAACGCGACAACCGGGTCAGACTGTCTGTCCCTGTTCGCGATGTTGCTCGCACACCCTATCGCAGGACTTTGTCTTATCAACGCAACTACGACCTGGAACATCAGACTTCCAACGGCACGCGAAGCCACGGTGAAGGTTCGAGCACCGGAAAATCACTTGGAAACCTATGAAGTAATTACCAATTCGATGCAACCATTTTCAAGGCAATGAATCGGTAGACTAAAATGGACACGTAAAATTTAAAGCAGTTAATTAAGAAGATTCAACCACATCGGTGTATTAATTTCAGCTTATAACCCCTTGCCATACTTTGACGAGCCAGACTCGCGACGGAGGTTCATAACAAAGTCCAACAAATATGAATGTTACGCGTCTCATTTTAGATGAAATAAGATTTGATTCGTTTATCGATATTCCATACAAGAAATATACATTTTTCTGCATAAAGGCGTCCTAATCGCTGTAACTGTAAAACAAAAGGTACGGCAAGGGGTTAATATTAGACTATTAGAAGAAGAAAGAAATTTCTATTTAGCTTCTGTGTCTTACGATTAATGCAAACATTTCTTTCCATAAAGATCCGTAGTCTAATAACAGGTTTAGAGATTATATCGTCGATACAGTGATTTAGAAAATCACCCGCCGTTCGAGAACGAACCTCGCGCTTTGAAACTCTGGAACTACCGAATCCGGTTCGTTGACGACTTGCACGAAAATTTCCGCGACGGGATAAAAGAGTCGTAAGGTGCAGACCGGAACAGTAGGTGCCGCATAAAATGCAGCTGAACAGTTCTTGCGCCCGAGACGGTAAAACGTAACTCACGCGACACCCGGAAGGTAGTAATTGTTCCCTGTGTTTCCTCCGGCGCGGCGAGGCAGTTTCTTTTGACATGTTCATGGCAGACACATGGTCGAAGGAAGAGTGGCTCTCAAAGGCGAGAATTATTTTCGTGATCGGTATCGACGGGTGTTCATCTAGAACGCTTTTCAAACGATTATCCCGTCGGCGGTGGCAGTTGTGAAATCGAACTGATCGTGTCTTATCATCTGTCCGACCCGATCTACCGGATATTCGACATTAACGAACGGAACGTGCATTTCGAACCGCTGGTAAAACTGTTGTATTATTCTCAATTTTTGAAAAATTTACATTTTTATTTAAGGGTGTAGTCTCGTTTCCAGGATTGCAAAAGTGCGGGGTGCGCAATTTCTCAAAAGAACTATCTAGGACGCGGTCACCCTGAAGAGTCCTGTTTTGAAAAATTATTAATAGGTGAATTCATTGAGAAAGGAAAGTATACGTGATAAAGATACTTTATGGATACATGAATGAGAATACGAATATTGATAAATTGTTCCTCAGATATTCAATTAACTCAAGAAACAAAAGTTTTACAATTTTCCGGTTTTGTACGACAGAGCAGAACAACGCCTTGTTCGTCAATTGTTTTCAACAGATTTTTGAAGGTACTTCATGCAGACCCGTTATTCGAACTGCAGTTTATATGTACAACTTAAAATTTATTCAACTTCGTACGATGTCTTTATTTTCGTTCTCGGCCAACGGAGATTATACAGTCATATGCCGCTTGTATCGCAGAGCGCATTTCTGCCTGGAAATTGGGTAGATATATTTTTTTTTATATACGGAAATACGAATTTTCGGATAGCGTTGCGACGTGTTTGCACAGCAGGCTATCGGGAACGGCCACGAATTTGCAGCTGCGATTACGAATTCTGGCTGGGGTCTGGCCTCGATGGCGTAGCAATCAAATTATCGTAGCAGAGGGCTCGTTTCAGACAACGATTTTAAATGGGGTTGGAGAAGGCCACGAAGGGAGCGATCAAACTACAGGAAACAAGCCCTTCTCCGATGAAACAGGAAGCATGAACACTATCGAGTTTTGTATAAACTCGTTAAGAGCTCGGCGGATAACGGATCGCGTCTGCTTCAATCGGGAGATCAATCAATTATTACTCCGAGTACCTTCGTGCTTCGTTCAGGTTGACGGTGAATTCGAAAGCGGAACGCATTCGGTGCAAGACAAAATACTATCGTTTTGTCGCAAACAGATTACGAGTGTTTGTCACGCGAATAAAGTACGACAATCCAGGACGAGTCTCGTAACGTGACGATCTCAAATAACTCTTAAGTTATTTGTGTACGAAAAAATGGTTTCCAACAAATGCTGCATGGTTTCCTGGGGGACATACAGCCCTCTAATTTGTTTTTTATTACTTCTGCTTTTTTATCGAGATACGAGTAGACATACTAACGTATAAATTATGAAATTCTACGTAAAAAAAGTATTATACGAAGCGAGACTTATTCTTATTCGTCACCGTTTGAGTTTGCCGCGATATCTCCGCTATACCTGTACCCGAAGAAACGAGGCCAGATTTTAATTGAAATGGATATTCTGTCCTGTTCGTAGCCATGAAAATATCAGAAAGTGTTCCCAGACAAGTTAACTGAGGCCCACGCTGTCATTTTTCTGATTGAATTCGAAATTGAACCGCAAATCAACCGTTCCGTGAAACATCGGATAAATGAAAACCGTAATAATCCTCGGTACAGCGTAATCATCCTGAACGTCTTAATTATCGCGAAACGCAGCGTCATCGGAGCAGACATGGGTCGTCCGACGTCCACTCACCTGTCCCACGTGTTCCGTGACGGTTCATACGTTAAGACCATTAAAAACTGTAGCGACAGCCTGTTTTCTCCTGAAAGGCTATTGTGCCATGAGGTCTACATTAACGCGGATACTCGAAGGACACCTGTGCAGCCAGACGAACCGGCATCGAACGTGTTCTGCCCCTGTTGTCCCGCAGATACCGATGGCATTCATTCCGTCTCGAGTGTACATTGCGTCGAACACTGAAATTCAAGTCTCGAAATGCCTCGCGAGCTTGCTATGATTAAAATTCCCTTCTCCAAGTTACAGTGACAAGCGGACAGTTGTCTCACGCGATCGCAATTTCGCAAAAACGGAATGCAAACGTTTAAGAGGATCGAGGACTATTGAAACTTCAGAAAATCGATTTACTCGCAGAGGCAGTAACCGTCATCCGTTGCGGACGTGTTTTAGACAATTCTCGACACTTTTTTTTTTTTAACATTTCAAACGAATTGTTCTGCAAACGATCGAATGATCGTTTACGTGAAAAATTTGTGAAATTGGTTCGAGGGGCGGATGAGGGTTGAGACGTTCGTCGAGGCTGATGTTCGACGAACAGTTTAAAATTGGAATAAAACACGAAACCGGCTGGGAAGTTGATATTCTTGGCTCGTCGAAAATTTGCAAACAAGGGGGCAACGGATTCTCTCGGCATTGTTCCCGCGGGCGGGCGGTGCGAGTATTGTCAAATGTCTGCGCGATGCGTCCTTGCCCGAGCGTGAAGCGTCGAATAGCGCGCGTCCTCGCGCGAGTGCAGGTGCGCCAGTATGCAAATGTCGGGGACGCGAGAGCACACGAGCGTTAATTGAAATAACAGTTAGACTAGTGAATCATTCAATTAAGCGAATTCCGAACGAGTCGCGCGACTCCGCGACGCGGCTCGACGCGGCGCGGCGCGGCTCAGCGCGGCGTCTGCGTCATTTCGATCTAATTACGACGCAGAGCTAAGTGGCTGAGTGGATTTCCTACGTTCCCGTGAATGCGAACGAATTTCTGCGGCGGGCGTCCTTTTCACCGATGCCGACGAGCGTTCGAGCCCTCGCAACGGCTCGCAGACATTATTTGTTTGTTCATGGAAATTGTAATGCCACCGAGAAACTGAAAATTATAGCGTTGATGAAATTTCACGGTGGCCCTGGTCTCTCTTATTCAAAATGGCGACCGCATTCTTCGCTCGGACTCGCCCTCTATCGTTAACTCCATCTCGACTTATACCGTGCGAATAAAAAAGGTAAATAGTGACAAATCGGGACCTAGATCCAATCGCGTTGCTCTTCGAATATGTTGTCATGGTCCACATTCCGAACAAACCTTTTCCTATACATGTACCCGTCGCTCGGCTCTTACTTTCCGAGATATTTGCAGCAAAAACAGTTGAGTCTGCAAGTTTTAATGCAGGATACTGAAAAATAAAATATTAATATCTTGAATCAATTTTTTATCAGATACATCGTGTTGATTATTTCAAAAAATACATCGATACGTTTATCGAATGTATAAAGTCTTTTTAAGATTTAGTAGAAAGATATTGTAATACGTGATATCACAGGTTCCGAAGATGAATAACGGCTTATGGTACACGGAAAGAATGGACAGGATATCTTATTGATATGAACGATCTTATGGCGTCACATGTTCCAATTATCTGTGCATCATTGGATTCTCGGCTTTCCTATGCATATACCATACATACGCATACCGTGTCTGTGAGATTCTATGGTCTGAGGTTCGTCCACCCGCCAATTCCAAAGGTTCGTTACTCGTGTTTAGGTTTTCGTGCGCCGAAATTCGGTTCGGCGCGGTCGAGACACCCGCCTATACTTCTTCAGATTGCTAACCCTACACCTTGCGTTCGGGCTTACCTATGCAGAAACCTTCGCCAGCAAACGAACAACCCAATTAACTCGCGACAACCTCGGAACACTTCATCAACGTGTACCGCGAGTGCACACGCGCCACTGAAACCACATGCCGCGGATCCCGGCGCGCGTATAATGATATAATTGGTCGGCGACGGTGCATTAAACATTCCAGTTCGCCAGACAAAACAAAAACTTCGAGGAGGTATAGTGCACGCGCGCGGATCGGGGCTAGACCGTCTCTGAAATGAATAACCTCGTGTCTTTGCTCGACGGCGGCGCCAGGATTTCGGTGTAGTGTTTGCAGATATTCGCACGCTCGTCTATTCATTTCAGCCTCCGTTCCTCGCGACTCATTTTTCCACAGAGACTCCCACAGTTTCTATGAACCCAGCAAATCATTCGTTCAACAATCACATTTACTGATCGAAGATTTTCTGCCAGGCCTAATACGTATTATAGTTAACTCTCTAAATTGTTTACGCGGTATATTGTATAAACCCGTGTTCTACAGCATTTGTTCCTTGCAGAGAAGGTGAACAGGACAGTTTAACAATAGTCCGGCCTTTTAGACCACATGTGCCCGTAATTATGAAAGTGACCTAAGCGATAGATTTCTTATTTCGAGATTTTTCAAGGAAAAGGATGCGTATCGACACTAAATGAATTCCATATAATGTTGAAATACCTAACGGTTGATTTTTCACAATATCGTAAAAATTACATCGAATGAATTTAGTTTAAAACAATGTGACCACTTTTATAATTATGTACACATGGAAACTTACGACACGGTTCCGATAATTTTCCTTGGAGCGAAGATAAAGAAGAACAGCGGACGCGCCGCGTACACAGGTTAGAAATTATTACAGCTTAGGAATGATCTTGCGACGACACATGTTCCAGTTATCTTTGCTTCACTGGATTCTTGGCTTTCCTATACGGACACTATGCGCGTACCGTGCCGATGAGTTTATATGGTGTTCGGGTCCGACTGCGAAAAATCGTTGAAATAATCCACACGCGACGAGACGGTCTTCCCGTTCTCGCTTCTGGAGTCACCCTTTTCCAGTCGCTTTTTTCATCGGTCAACCCGCGGAGAACGACAAGGCACCGGGCGAGCACAAAACTCGGCCGGGGGGGCGCGCGGAGGGGGTTTGGTTTCGTGGCGGCGCGTATTATCGAGCGAACCTGCAATTATTTCGTAACGGTGATCTTATTATAAGGCAGATTTCACGTGCGACGGGAGCGGAACTCTCCGGCCGAAACGCTGGGCCGCCAGACGAGGACCGGAAACGGCTCAATTCTGTTTCCGATCGATTTAGCCGGAGCGCAGCTGCGTCCCATTCGTGCACAGCCGAACGTGATTTAACGCGTTTCGTTGTTGGTGGTGGGAAATCTTGATTTTTTATCGTTCGACACCGAGTGGATACATACGGTGCCCCGGCGCGTTTTGCCAGCCGTTAGCCTAGCTGTTTGTTTGCCGGCCACGGGGGGAAATAAATCTGTCGATTGAAATGATGAGACGGGGTAGGGGGTTGTAATTCACGGCGCGCTTTGTTTTTACGTGCCCCGTGCTCGCACGCGCGCGCGCACTCTCCTATATTTGTTAAAAAAATATTTGACATCGCGTCCCCGTCACTTTTCTGCTGGCCATCTTGTTTTCACGGTTTTATTTGCGAGTAGAATCCTTTTATTTCCCGAACCTTGCAACGACTGTGTTACGTTATCGTGCGGACGGCATGGCCGATTCCGCGGATCGATATGTTCGACTATATTTTCGAAAATGAAAAATATCGACGGTAGCCTCACCGTTCGCATCGCTGTTTGTTCCAATGATAAAATAAAAAATAACCCGACTCGGGTTAATCTGGGAATCGAATTACACGATGCATCCGTTGTTTCATTGGAATGAAACATGGGGAGGGTGCTACTTCTAATCGCAGCAAATATGATAAAGAAAATGTTCTCGTTCCACGAACCAATCTAACGGTCGATCAGCGCGACTAATCGAACGAAGACAGCGCAGCGGAGAGGAAATAAAATTGTAATCAGAACGTGGCGTGTCACCCTTCGACGTTGCTTACAACCAAAGGGTTGCTAAAAAGGGTGGCCGTGTCCGCGACAAGGGGCGCCTGAAAGTTAATTCTTCCCCCTCGCGGCTGAAAATCGACCAGACGGCCGATCAAATTTTCTACAATGTCTCGCAATTTTCACGGTCAGGTTTGTAAGCCGTGACACGTTCTTCCTTGATTGCGTCGATATCGACGGGGGTTGTTCACGCCAACGCGACGGAACGCCAGATGTAGAAACGCTTCTTTAAACAATTTGATTTCCCACGGAAATTATCGCTGAACGGTTTGCCGGACAAAGGATATTCGCACACGTCTAGGTTAACACTTTTACCATATTCTCTGCCATGATTGCGGTTACTAATCTTTAGGGATGAAGAAAATTTTTAGAGGAAGCAAGATGTTTTGATTTGGCTGTTGTCTCTTGCAATCAATGCAGATCATTTCTATTTTGCATAACGATCCTTATATAAAGCGATGAAAAAATTGTTTAAACTTACTGTGTATCTATATCTTTTGTGGCGGTAAGTATACAGTCGTTTTACGCAATGTTTTGCGTAAAATAATATAAAATACATATATACAATCTTTCAAACAAGTTTCTGGTCGCGTTATACGGGAGTCTACCGTGTCGTGATGATCTGGGATTGAACACTGCCGGGAGTTCCTGTCGAAGAATCCATTGTCGTCGGCACGGCGATCAAAACTGAAATAAACGTCGACAAGAGAAAAAACGCACCGCGTAGAAAAACACTTGGTTCGGCGCCGTTAATACGGAGCCGGTAGCTACAGCGAAGAATACGTGGCACGGCCATTTGTCAAACGTGCTCGTATCGATAGATCGAAATGGACGCCGGCAATATATCTGCCTTGTGCTTTCTTCGATGTGTCCGCCACGGATAAGGATCATGATGGTAGCCACCCTCTATTACAAGCATTTCCAGCCGACCTCGTTGTTGCACGGCCGGAACAACGGGCGAACCCGATCGTCAACCGATTCCTGACGTATAGAGAAAGGGAAACGGAGAGAGGAGCACGCAGAAACCGGTACGAACAATGCGCGTCGCGATTCGCAAACGATGACGAATGCTGCTTGTTACCGGTACCTACTATTGCTCGTTACCGTTTCTTTGGCTCGTGCAACACAGTGACAGGGGCGCGCAGAGGTCGTTTGTCAAGTAATGGGGTCACCGCAGTTTCGTCCCGGTGAAATACGCGAGCTCGAGACGTACATATTTGTGTGTCTTTTCCTGGTTTCCTTCTTCTCGGCGATATATCTTCTTTATTAATGAGTCTCCGTTGTTTTTGCCGCGGGGCGAACAGTTGCCGAAACATCTCTATCGCAATTAAAGTAATCCGATCGACCCTCCCAAATCTACAATGCATTACCAAAAGAATTAACCCTTAGCACTCTAGTGGTGACTCAGAGGGAGGGAGAGAGAGAGAGAGAGAAAGTCGCCATTAAAAATTGCTGTACCATTATTCAAAATTTTGTGTACATTATTAAATACGTTGGTATCTAATCAATAGACAGCGGATGTTTATAGAAAATAAACATTTTCCAGAGTGACATACAAATTTATTTTCTTTCTCTAACAGTATTTTGATATTCTACTAATGTTGTTGCTGTTACAAATTACATCTTCCCATTTTTCTCATAAATGCATCAAATCCGCTGTCCACGAATCAAGAACCTTCATTTAAGTATTGCATAAGTATTGTAATTTTATATTCGTATAAAGAAAAAGATTGATATAGAATGAAATTATTCTGGATCGCGGAAGAAATATTTAATTCTCGAGTTAAAGTTGCTCCGAGTGCAAAGGGTTAACAATCTATATATCTCTCGCCGATTTATCTGGAATTATCGAAACAGAATGATTCGAATATGGTTGTCGCCGGTACCTTCCTTTTAAACCGGCGCAGCGCAGCGAGGCGTTAAATAATCTCGACGAAATGTCATATTTATAGCGAGCTGCCGGTCACTAGTTACAATTCGCGACGTGCAAAAACGATTCCGCTCATTACCATCGAAACAATTAATTACGCGTCGGTCTGGAGGGGTTGGGTCGACGGACGGGCATTTTGTAGCTGTGTTCGGCCGTTTTCCGACGTTTTTTTCCGGCGACGCGACGCGACGCGCGATGGTCTGCGTATTCGCCGGTGACCGAACGGAGGGAAACGAATGCAGAACAATATTTCTCGGTGGCGGCGGCGCGTCGCGTCGGCTGCCGATAAATACGGACTTCGCGCGTACAGCGAGGAGCGCCCTACCGGTTTTGCGGTATCTCGAACGGCTTAATGGCACTGTTAACTGCCGTATTATTTAACGGGGATTTATGCATTGCAGTCTGCCGATTAAAACACTACGGCGGCCGGCGCCGGCGGCCGAGAGGGGAGGACAGGTGCAGGGAAAGGTCGTGCGATATAGTGTGGGATTACGGGGATCGACAGGTTGAAAACGAGTTTTCTGCTGCAGCATTACAATAAGCTCGCCGTATTTTATCAAACATTTTACCTCGCTTATTACCCATCGCAAATTCATGCGAACTTGACGATTCGACTGCCACGTCGCAATTCTTTTCGCTAAACTCGAAAACCAATTTTAACTATCTGTGTCGTTGTTGCGAATGCACCGGTAAGCAATCCACAGCTATTGGAGAGCATATAGACATACAATAGATATATACATTTTCTCCATCCTCTAGGAAATGGGGAACTACAAAGAAGTTCTAATCACTGCAACCGTAAAATAAATCGTACCGTTAATACTTGTCGGAAAATAAGTTTCTCGTAGAGAAACAATGAATGGAAGATTCAAAACAGGTCGCAACCTCCGTTGAACGGAGACCAGCGTTTCTTATCTGGCCGGAGCAAATTCGTCGCGAGTGAATCACCGATAGCGCATTATCAGCGAGCACCAGCTACCTCGTAATCGCTGGAACATGCCTCTTAATCCGGAACAATATGCCGGTACAACGGTTCCCGATGTCTTTTGTTCGGGGAACATATCCCATTAAAATTCCCGGAACATTTCCAACGACCGCCGCGCCGAGTCGCGTCTCCGAGGATCCCAGAATTTTCCGTGAATGCAGAAGAACGCTCGGTACCCTTCTCTATCTCTCTACCTATTCCGGCGTGGTGGAAGGGAACAATTCTAAGGTCGCGCGATAACACACCTCGTTGGCTGCGAGGTGGGTTCGAATCGCGGGGGTTAAAGGGAGAGGTAGGGATAGGAGAAGGAAGACGGGGTAGAACTCGTGCGTCATCCACGTCACGATCGCTGCCAATGGGATCTCGGATCCAGCGGCGATGCTATTGAGGATTTGCATCTCTTGCCTGCCGCGACGAATGCAAGAGGAAGCTCGGGTTCGTGAGCCGGTGCGACGAAAACGATGGGAAATCCGGTTGGGTATATACCGTATAGGTATGCCCCGTGCGATGGCCGAAGGTGCGACAAGGAGAGCAAACGGTATAGTTGGAACACGATAGCGTTGGATAGAACGAGACGGAAAGTCTCGCGGAGCACGTTGGATGGAAAGAGATGACGGGAAGAGAGAGAGAAAGGGAGAGACAGATAGGTACCGAGAGAAACGGAGCATGGTCGATGTGTCTAGCCTAGCCCGGTTGGCTGGTTGGCTGGCTGGCTGGCTGGTTGGCTGGCTGGTTCGGGTGGCTGGATGAACCAGGGACCGTCTAGCTTGCGTCTGCCCCGCACAAACTCGGCATTATCTATACGTCTAGACACCCCTGCGCCACCGAGAGAAGACCATAGCGGTTTGGCGCTCCGCTTGTAATTTACAGCGTGCCCCACCGTGTCTCTACATCTACGATCCCGCAAATTTCTCTCTGCAGCCGCCCCTGTCCCTTTGCTCCCTTCTCTGTCCTCCCTCTCTCCCCCTTTGTCCGTCTTTCTCCTCTCCTTTCACCTGGCTCTTTCCACGCCACCCCATTGACCTTCGTCCCCGTGCATATGTACCCGGCAGACACGTTCCTTACCACGATCCTTGCGATCCTCGCGGAACACGTCACAGACAGAAAGAGAGAGAGAAAGAGAGAGAGAGAGAAAAGAAGATGGTGGCTCGGTGTCTCGTAAGCGTCGCGAGCACCGCGGGAATGATCGATTGACACGAAACACTCAGAGGCTGAAGATGCACACAGAAGTGGCGCGGCAACACGCGAATCACTGCGGGAATTCCTCTGAACACGCTCTCTCCGGGCCCCGATGTTGATGAAGCTCGCGTGCGGGACGCGGCCACTTCAGATATCACCGGCGGTGTACGCGCGATCGAGGGGATCGCTGATAGGCCACGTGAAAAGGGAAGCAGGCGTCAATTGGTATACACGGGTGTACACGGCCACGCGTGAAGAGAGTGCGAATATTGGTATCGTGATAACGACATGGGGTGGAGGAGGAGGAGGAAGAGGTGAGAGGAAGGGAGGAAGAGAGAGAGGATGCGCAACCCCTCGCGTGTCCGAAAGTACGTGGGCTCTCTACCCCTGGCCGCGTTATCTCCCGAACGGGTAGCGTATATCGACGATCTTTCGGTGATTAATTCCAGCTGTTGGTGCCAGGAGGCTCCAGCCAATTGAATCTCTCTCTCTCTCTCTCTCTCTCTCTCCCTCTCTCCCGTCAGGCTCGCTCCGTTGCCTTTTATCCCTTCGACGGCTCGCGTTTCCTCGATGATGGCTTTCCGAGAAAGAGGACGCCGCCGTGTAAATAATAGATCCCGTCTAATCGGCTTATCGTGTCGGGGACAGGTGAAGAGGGAGCCAGGGAGGAGGGGAGTGGCGAAGGGTGGCGAAGAGCCCGTTGTCCACTTTTCCTTGCGAACTTTCCAGGTACAAGAAAGAGTAAAGTTGCGCGTTCCCTTTTCTAAAGCTCGGCCGCGTAACGCGCGCAACATTCGAATTTCTAGAACGCAATTTTCCCAAAGGAATCGGTCCTCGCTAATGCAAGAGTGGTTACGGAAGGAGAGACGGATAAAAGGAGGCGAGATAAAGGGGGGCTATGAGAGTAAGAGAGAGAGAGGGGGGAGAGAGGGTGGTGAGAAGGAAGAGAGAAAACCGACAGAGCTCGGGTGCTAGTGGCGACGGAGTTTGAGGGTTGAACGAGCTGACGCTTTAAGCGATGTAAGTTACAGAAACTACGCTTCCGACCGGTCTCGGGCGCAGATTAGTCGTAATCTCGGCGCATTGCACTCTACAGCCGTTTCCATCCCCCGAGCACCCCCTCCCAGGCCGACCTCACAACTACAAAGGTTTCCAAACCGTTACCTTCCTCGCCGAACCAAGACGAACGTTCCAGGACGCACCTAAATTCACGTACACGTGCATCGCCGCCGCGCGACAGACTCTACTTGCCGCGGTATCGCCGCTTTGATTATTTCCTGCAGGCTTTAACCGAGACGTCTACGCCTTCGTAGCCACGAGTTACAACTGCGCCGGAGATTAAACGCTTCTTGGTTTATAGCCCGCCAGGGTCTTTAGGCTCGGTTTACGTGGCTCGATGGGATTTTCCGTGGTAGCTCGCCTCCCTTTTATGCAGCTCTTACTTGAAATCGATAGCACGCCGATCCTGCCCGCCACTTGCACCGGAAACTTCCGCCTTGGCGGTCTGTGGATGCACGACCATCTGACAGTCGCTTCTTCCGGGGCGATATTAAATCGCGCCTGACCGCAAAAACACTTCCGAATCAAAGTTCTCCAACGTCTCCCTCGCCGAATACTTTATTCATACACTGGTGTCGAGGGTTTGATAGATCATCGTTCGTTCCCGTGTATACGGGGACTGTGTAGGATATTTCTGTGGTTGCAAGGAAAAACGCCACATGTCACAATTTCATAAAATTTCAGTTTATCGATTAATTGAGCTCTATAGTATAGGATTGATGTTTTTCCAGGGAAAAAAGCATGAAAACAAATTCGAACGGCTGAAAAAAATCATGCAACCTATGTCCTATGTCAAAGCATTAGTGATCAAAACTTCAAACGGCAATATCTCGAAAGTGAAAGTATGTGACATGCGACGTTCTTCCTGACAACCACAGATTTCATCAACGGGAAGGATTTTTGTTCTTCGCTCGGCGGGTCTGACTCCTTTTACTATAGCAACGAAGATATCGAACAAACCGCGAAGAACGCCGAGGGTGCAGTCTGCTCTTCGACTTACATTGTTGGATTTCGCTTACATTGTTGGCTGCTACAGCATCGAAACTGTTTCCGGTTTCTTACGAGGAATAAAGGAAAAATGGCGGACAAAGGGCAGGATAAAGCCGAGGACAGGAAGACCGAGAAAAGTCATGCAAGACGGAGAGATCACGCGAAGAATGCAGTGATTTTCGACAAGATCTGGTACACGCGACTCGTTCGTCCGTCGTTGTCGTTCGAAGTCATCCGTTTGATCGATGATATTGTTGAATTTTTAGCAAAGAAGTCGCTTTGCAGGACGAAATCTTTCGACGTACCTGGCCTATGAAATACGAACACCTGACCGGTAAATTCTTCAAACAGGTACCACGAGGAGATTCGAGGGGAATGCATGGTACAGTGTCCACGATATTCACCACTCGAATTTTAATGTGTCCCGGTGTCGTTGACCGTAGGTGCTCGCCGAAGAATGCAGAAAGAAGGGACTTCCGGCGGTCACCTTCGAACGCAAACCGCCGGAAGATGCGATTAAACGTTCGCCGATTCCCCTAAAACCGTCGCCAGCCATTCCCAGAACGACATCCGGGATGGTGGGCCTGCGATCACTCGGCCCGGAATACAATCTCGAATTCACCGGCCGCTGGTATATTTCCCCAAGATGGACGGTCGAACCACCGATGGAATCCGACGAGTTCCGCGTCGCACAACAAAACTTCATCTTTCTCGGTTAACGTGCGGTAATGCTATTTAAGGAGGTAGACTCATTTTTCCAGGATTGCAAAGGTGCGGGGATTCTCATTTCTTGATAATGCATGCAATGCGGTTTCTCAAAAGTCCTATTTTTATGCTTTATTATTGATTGATCTTTTATCCAGCGCTTTTGACTACTGAGAAAACCCCTTCTTTGCATTATCGAGAAATGAGAAGCCGTATACCGCACCCTTGCAATCCTGGAAAAGAGACTACCCCCTTAACGTGTAGATGCAATACAAGGTACGCGATTACCGAGTCGTTAAAACATATTTTGCATCGTCAATCTACGTATCGCATTCAATTAATCAACATGAAATCACGTCGTTAGATTAAACTTTCATGAAGGCCGTAGCATAAAGGAGCAGAATCTGCCGATCGGTTGACTTAGCGTTAACACTAGATTTATCGATATTGATAAGAACGGGTATAAAAAGCACCTTACATATGCAATACGCAAGCGTGTGAAGTTAAACAGTCAGAGAAAAAATATCTTGAGATACGCATTCATCGTGTATAGCTAAGAAATAATATTTATTGTTCGTATGCCGCGTCGAATTAGTGTTGATACTCAATCGAGGAATTGGTACAAATTATTGACTGCATGTGTTTTTTCTGTATACAGTGCATTGTACACTGTAACACGTGTATTAAAAAATAGATCGTGGAGATGAGTTTAATTGCAAACAGTATGGCGATGAGAGTTTTTTCTTTTCGGTGAACATGAAAAATGTCGGAGTAATATTTATATCGAAAATATGCTTTGTACATGATATTCAGTCACTCTAAAATGAGAGTGGTTCGTTTAGTTCGTAAAGTATTTACACGCCGAACCATTTCTTTTTGAGAGTCGGTGGTAACTTTTCTGTTAGAGATATCGGGTTCACTTCGACCGCAACCATTTCTTCGTCGTTTAACCAGTCCAGATAAACCAGGTGCTGTGAACAGTGCGAACAACATTCCCTCTTAGTTTTATTGAAGACTTCTTTAATGGAGAATTAAAATTACCTTGTATTTCTTCAGAACTTGGAAGGTGTGCTGGGACTGCGAGCTCAGGATCGAGCTACTGTCCTCCGTGATGTCGCCGTTTTCGCGTCTCGGAATTTTCGCTTCTTTATCCGGGAGCTCGTTCGACTTATTGATCACGTAGACCGTCGAGTCGTCGTGCATGATTATAATGTTCTCGTTCCGCGAGTCGAAAATTATGTTCGTTATGGGAAATGATCGCGCGAGCCATTGTTTCGGCAGTCGGCTTTGCAAGTTGTTCGAGAATTTCGTGTACTGCCTCTGCAAAAGGTTGTACTCGACGATCTGAAATGAAATCCGGGGATTGAGTGCTACAGATAATTGCCGATAAAACCGCGGCGTTTTACGGTTTTTAATTTTGCTCGCTGTGAGATATTGGAAGGGAGTTATAGCAGTAATCTAGCGGGAGCTCCACGGAAGCCAGGAAATGCTGCGGATGGATTAGACGTTTTTTACGGGTTGGTGTAATTACTGTTAACTCATCGTTTTACAACGCCGGGTTGCCTCGCTCTAATGCCATAATATTTCACGGTTGACCCTATTTTTCTTACCTTGTGGTCAGAATATACCACGACCAAGTTCAGAGTATCTTTCTGTACAGCCATTGCCGTTGGAGGGCAATTGTACTTAGGCAGCAACCACGCCACAGGCGCGTCTGTGTTCACAGTTTCGCTAACATTGTAGATAGCAATTGCGCTTTTGCGGTCGGCACAAACGAAATATTTACTGTCAGGGGAAAAACAAACTAGTCCTACGTTTACGATAGACTCCTCGTTCGTGTGAAATGAACCGAGATGCCTTAAACGTTTCTTTTCTACTTTATAGAGCGTCACAGTGTTCCTCTTTTCGTCATTGTTGATCGTTACGAATAATTTACCGTTCGGGCTGAATAACATCTTCTGAATCCTAGTTGCGGAAATGTCGGAGTCGTTCTTCGACAATTGTGTGTCTCCCTCGACAACATCAAAGTTGAAAACTCTAACGTGACTATCGGTCGAGTAGACGATTGTTTTCGAGTCTTTATTGATGGCGCAAGAAATGATATTTTCATCTCCTTTCGTTTTCAATTGTAGCAATTTGATAGGCTCCTCTTCTAGCTGATGTATCATACCAGGATGAACAGACTCTGGAGAAACTTTGGTAGGAGAACCGAGCCTCCATAATTCAAGGAAATTTGTGTATCTTAATAAAATACACCTAGATTTTCTACAAACTGTAGAACACGGTGGCTGAAGCAACGGGGGATACTTAACAAGGACCTTGGGTGGATAGCTCGATTGAGCTAGATATCCATCCACGCCGGCAGAATATAGTTTTCCATCTGCATCCACAAGAGCTCTCACATCGTGCGCATGTAACCGTCTTTCGATCCCTTTTACCCATTGTGGTTTGCCGGTAGATTTTGTAATTATTTTACAAAAACTTCTTACCACAGGATCAACGCCGGCACAATATACAATGTTCATATCGTGGGATAACGTAACAGCTAATACGTCCGCAGTATGGCTTTCGTGGGATTCGATTAAGACACCCATATGAGGATCCCAAAACGATAAACAGCCACGCGAATCTCCAGAAACTATAACATTATCGTCTGTAACAGCTAAGCACCAAATAATAGTTTCTTTCTTAATCTCTTTTCTAGATGTAGTCATCTTGTGTATCGCGTGGCCCGATATAGCGCTCCAAACCCTAATCGTATCTACGGATCCTGTGTAAATCATTTCTCCTGTGTTGTCCCATTTGATGCAAAGAATTCTTCCCTTCTGTTTGTCAAATATTCTTTCGTATATCAGAGCATCGTTGATTACGGTAAACGTATTGATGTACCCGCCCTCTGTACCAACGGCTAAACAAGTTTTCTTATGATTGAGATCCATGCACCAAGCTGCACCTCCTGTGACTGCTACCTCGCTTTTAATAGACAACGTCGTTAAATTATATTCTGTTATCATCCCATGGAGACCCGTCGAGAATAATCTTGGACCGATCCACAGAATACTCTCAATAGAGTTTTCTTGACGTCCAGCTATTGTATATTCCACAAAAGGTGCATTCCCAACATTCCAAACTTCAATAGAATTGTCATTTCTGTAAAAAAGATTAGTAAAACATTTATTACATTTATTACATTTATTACAGTTATTACAGTTATTACAGTTATCACAGAAACTAACCTCGCAAGTGCTAACTTCCTGGTTTTTGATTCGTAAGACAAACAAGTAACAGAACGAGGTTCTAAATTATAGAACCTAATATTATGTATTTTACAGGTGGACATGATTTATTTATATATTCGTAAGATAGTTAATTAATTATATATCGATCGTAAATTATCTTATAAGATATTAGGAATTTTTATTTATCGGCGCAAAGGTTCGATCATTTTCTACACAACAAATAGCTATATTGTAGGTTACAAGACCACGTTTGCTATTAAAAATGTTGAATAAGCGGAAAAGGAAGGTTATGTTTCGTCCTAGACCCGCTAGAGGACTCATCAGTAAGGCTATTTTGCGGGCCCTGCCTTATACACGAGTGATGGCGAAAAAAATTTACAGTTCGAGAAGTCCATTTGTTCTGACACCGTCCACAAGATAGTATACAACCGTCGGAAAGACTTTCTCGCTAGTTACCTAATTAAGGGTGCGCCGGAGCGAACATACGCCACCATCGGCGTAAAGGTGAACTAAGAAACAAAGATAGAGAGGCAGATATGTTTCTCGCAGGAGAGGTTAAGACAACGAATACAAAACGGCTTGTTTTTTCGATGAGCCCACTACACTTGCATTTAGCGAAGAAGCAACATTGTTTTATGCTCTTTGTGTTAAAATATTCTCTGAATTATTGCACGTTCCTGTACAGAGCCCTTTTTTGCAATTTGTCTCTTGAAACTTTTTAAATAATAATAGCGTATGTTTTTATAGAACAATTTTTATTCTGTACACTTTTTCCAAAAAAGGGCTCTGTACGGGAACGTAATATAATTCAGAGAATATTTCAACACAAAGAGCATCAAAATATATTGTTTCCTCGCTAAATGCATCTGTAGTGGGCTCATCGGAAAAAACAAGCTGCTTCGTAATCTCTGTCTTTGTCTCTCCTGCGAACGACATATCTCCCTCTCCGTCGCAGCCCCATAGGAGAGACAAGGATCTCTCTATCCTTGTCAAGAGCTTCCTAGGGAATTTTCTCTGGCCTTTTCTGGCTCCGGCGCACTCTTAATAGGGATAGAACGGCGACCAGAATGTTTTATATGCACTGAAACAGCCGAGCGCCATCTGAAGGAAAAAAGTGGAACTGAAAAATATTTTTTCAACACATATTTAATTGTGAATCATCTTCTTTCACATATAAATAAACGACGATTTTTTTATTCGAATCTTGATGCTTTTTCATTTACTTCACTTATTTTTGTTAGCGATAATGGTGGTTGCCCAATCCTCCCACGAATACCAACCTGAACCGCTATCTTATTACTGTATCCAAGAGAAAACTAATAAATCTAACCTAACATAACGATTTCTAATTGTACGAAGATAAAAATCATATTATATTTGGTGCTTTTGAGATTACGATATGATTCAATTGAATATTTTTTCTAGTTCTTCTTTTTATGTGCGATTAAGATACTTTTTTGTTTCACGAAAAGGTTAATTTCCTAATTGAAATCCATTAGAAACTCGTTCAGAAATCTAAGCTTTGGGTTGGTACCTATTCTTATGCTAACAGAATAGGTCCGTTTGAATTCGAATTATTTGATTCTAACAGTTCTCATTGCAAGATAGAAATAGACAATAAAATACGTAATGAATGGGTAAGAAGTAAGAGATTGTAGAGTAACCAGTAACATGGAAGAAATCTGTCAAATTCTTCGTGACTGTCGTTTGTATAATGACAAGAGTGACGAAGCATCGAACTTAACCGAGAACAGTTCATTGAAAAATGTGAAAAATGATATTGAAAGATTTCTGGCGACCGCGAGATGCAGCGTGGGATCTGTTGAATACACAAATTTAAATAAAATGTTAGCAATCTGTTATTTAAAGGTATCGTTTGTTGTATCCTGAAAGTGATGATCTTAATTACACGATTCGATTGAGGTCCTACAAATTTTTTACAGATAGGAAATGAACTGGAAGCGATAAACCATTTAATTGAATCACATGCGGTGATACTTCGTCAACAAATATTACATAGATACATAAAAACAGATATGAGAGAGACAATTCTGAATACGCCACAAGTCTATGGACTCAAGTCTTCCTTTGTTAATTTTAATACGAGTAATATGAATAACATTGACAATTTGAAAGCAAAACTTTTTGATCTACCTAAAGGTAAAATATATGAGATATATAACATTAATTCTGCAAAGTGACACTGTTCTCTTAGCGTGTGAAAAGTTACAGTGCAATTTCCTAAAAAAAATTAAAACACTTCATATTCGTAGTTATTTCACGATGTAGTTCTAAAAGTCTGAGACTCCATATTATAACTTGACAACCTTTAGTTCATACAATTATTCTTGTTTATATTAATTGCATATATATTTTGATTTCAAATACAGAATGGTATATGATCCAAATCACCGCTCAATATCAGCCTATGGATATCAACGAATGTAATAAGTCCATGCCAAATGTAATGCAAGAGATACATATTACCGTACTACCAACTGGAACCAAAGACACAGAACCCATGTGCATAACACTGCCAAAACCAAAATTAGATTCCTCTTATGACATTTGTTCTGAAATTCAGAAAATACTTGCTTGCAACAAATCGGACCTTTCGGCTACTTATGCAAACAACGAGTTATATTGGAAAATGCGTGATCAGCAAAATACTAAAATGAAGGTATTTAGAATATCAATAATTTGTGTATAATTAAATTTTATAATTTTTGTGTATATGTACAAGTGTATATACATGTATGCAAGACAGCTATACAAGCCTTAGAATACAAATGGTTACGAGAGTGGAGAATCTTATTTGTCGCAGACCCTACAGACAAACACAGTGTAGTGGAAGACATTGTTCAAATGATAGACAAACTTATATTAGACAATGGAAACCAGTAAGTAAGGTTGTTGATCAGAAAGTTGATTTTAATAGATGGGATACTAAATAGTATTATATTTTGTAGTAAGAACATATCGAAGCGATCCAAGTGGTTATTGAAAAAAGTGGCCTTAACTGCATGTTTTCTAACGAGAGAAGAAATAGCATGTGCAGTAAAATACGTGCTTTCCGGTCATGATAAACTCGCTCATAATCTCATATTATCTATATATGGAAAATTGTCGTCTATAAATGAACTGAAGGATGCAGTTAGAAAAACATTAATTTTTATTGTTGACGAAGTAAGTTTTTACAAGTATATATGGATCACAAATTTTCCAATATTCTTATATTTGTGAAACATCTTTCAGCACATGGATTACATACCCTTTGAATCTATGAAAATTATAAAATGTCACCCTGTTACACGTTTTCCATCATTGCATCTCGTGTATGCTCTTTTCAAAGAACACGAAAGCACAATAGAAAACGGTTGTAAAGTAATTAAAATAAAAGACGACATGGGTACATGTATAGTTAATCCATCGGGCAATTTGTCTAAAATGGAAAAACGTATGAGACTTTTTATTGAATACTGGTTGCCAAATTGGAAAAGCTGGTACAACGTTGAACCACAAGTAGAAGTTTTCGAAGATGCTTTAGTTAATCACGACATATTAATGTACAATGGTCACGGTAATGGAATACAGTACTTACCTGGAGAGCAAATCGAAAGACTAAGGGTGAAAGCGATTGTTCTATTGTTCGGTTGTTGTAGCGTAAAACTACTTACAGTAGGAGGACGCTTCCCGCCATACGGTGTCTCGAATCAGTATTTAATAGCCAGCAGGTAATAAACTAGAAGTTACTGAAATCATCGTGTCTATCTCGAAGTAATAAAAAATCATATGTATTTTATATTTTATTGGAAGTCCTTGCGTACTCGGTATGTTGTGGGAAATCACTGATGCCGACATCGATAAAATGACTACAAATTTCATTAGCAACTGGATACCATCGCCATTGAACAGATCATGGGCCGACGTAGACGTCAATACGTGGTGCGCGGGTGCCCTTAGTGAGTATAGCAAATTTTGTACAATCTTTAACGAATTTCTCGATTAATTTTACTACTATTAAAATTTCACACGATTAGAGTTTCAAAAAAATCCACAAGGAAGCTCGCAAAACTTGTCGATGGAACCCGAGATGTTGAGAGCGGTAGCAAAATCGAAAAATGTTTGTTCTCAATATATGACTGCGGCTGCGATAGTAGTACGAGGACTGCCGATCAAATTGATTTGAATCGTAAGTGTAAAAACGTTACAAATTACTATAAATATTGGATGTTGATTTACAGAGATCAAAAAGCTGGTACAAAATTTTCTCTTCGAAGAAGTATTCGCGATTTGGTCTCAGTTCTCACATCGGTTTTCGGTATCAGCATGGTTGTAATTCAAAATATTGTCTAGTCACATGATTATTTGAGGCTCCGGCACAGAGTTGGAAATGTTCTTGTGGGGCAGCACTTGGCCTCCGTTAATGTATAACTCGTCTTTTACGATAACATCTTCACCGAGAACCGTTGTACCTTCCATCCGTACCCAACGGCCAACGACACTTCTCCAACCAACGATGCAACTAAAACAATACATCGATACATTCGTTATACAATCAAATATTACTCTGAACATATACGAAACGAATGTGATTCAGACGATAGATTTTACCCGTCTAGCCACGCGTGTTCTTTTATTATAGCCGATTTGAGAATGGTACTGCGTTTGATGCAGCATCCATCAGATAACACAACACCCGGACCGATGGTGACATTGGGTCCTATCCTACAGTCTTTACCAATCTTTGCCATTTCGTCTACTAAAACGTTTCCTACCACACCAGGACCAGAGTACAATTTTTCAGGAGATTTTTGCCTCAGAGATGTCAGGTACATGCTCATTCCTGCATAAACGAAACTTATATAAATAAAGTAGATGCGACGACTGTTTAAGTGCGAATTAAAGATTTTTTACGAGTATATACCTTTAAGGAAATCTTTTGGTTGCCCTACATCCATCCAAAATCCTGTTAATTCCATCGCGTACAATTCTCCGTCTTTGGCCATTAATGGGAAAATTTCCTTCTCTATACTTGTCGGCTTCAATTCTATTCTTTGTAAGGCACTCGGATTAAAAATGTACATGCCTAAGAATAGATTTTTAAAAACATTGTTATGTATCTCCCGACAACATTACTTAAACATCTAATTTCATAATTGATCAAAGAAAAAGACAACACCTGCATTGATTTTATTTGAGATAAATTCTTGCGGTTTTTCCACAAAGCTTTCTATTTTACCATTGTCTGCATATACAACAACACCGTACTTTGATGGCTCCTCCACTTTAGTAACAACTATTGTACCTTCTTTACCATGATTTTTGTGAAAATCAAGCAACTGCTTGAATGGAAAATCACAAATAATATCAGAGTTTAAAACAAAAAATGGTTCGTTTCCCGAGCTTAACAGATTGTGTACAAGCGCAAGTGGTCCTGCAGTACCAAGGGGTTCTGGTTCATGCGAAAAGATTAAATGTACACCTAATTTCTTTGCTTCCTCTCCTAAATCTCTCTCCATCTCTTCTGCACGATAAGACACTGCTAATATCACCTCGGTTACGCCTGTTTCTACCTATAACGTAATTGTCACTTAAACTTTTCAAATATATCACAGATATCCAAAAACTAATTAACAGAAAAATACTTGAACGTACCAGAGCCTCTATTTGATGCAATAGCATTGGTTTATTCGCAAACTCGACTAAAGGCTTAGGCCGACTTAATGTGAGTGGTCTTAATCTAGTACCATATCCACCGACAAGAATTAGTGCCCTCATTGTACCTAATTTCTTCTTTTTCTGTTGCATTACTCCTCTGTTGTTCAATCCCAACGTGTTTAAAGTGTGGCAGCCTACTTCCTACACTCGCCACAAGATGGACAGATAGTTAAAGACCTTTCTCGCTACTAACTGATTAGTCACCGATCCTTATATATACGTCCTCAACTGCCGATTACACCGTCTAAGGCAGGGCCCGCTTTTTTCCTCCTCTCCTCTCTCTCACACACTCATAGCGCCGCCAAACAAGTATTTCTTAAAGACTTATACAGACTTACTTGTTATCTACTTATTATCAGCTTGTTAAAGCAGATGTTATAAAATAATTATTCTTGTATTTGCCACGTATTGAAAATTGAAACGCCGCGTAGACGTGCGTATGCACACAGTAATAATACACGCAGATGCACGATAAGACCAGCGCGTAAGTAACGATACAAATATATTCGTATCGATCACTATCAGTCTAGGATATCGCCTTTATTCAAACTTCTACCTTTCAGTTCTGATTAAATCTTCCGTTTATGGTTAATTTAACGAAATGAGTAATTTATCGTCACTTTTTATAGTTTAATGTATAAAATCAACAGAATTATTGTGGTGATAGCTGCGACCTAAACGTTCCTAATAAAGACCACAATCACTGTATATTATATAAACAAGTGAAATCATGTGCATATTTGACAGTAACTTTTATTTGCAAAAGGCAACATATTCTTGTAATAAATACTTAATTTAATTAAGTATATATAACAAAATACTTAATAATTTGCAATAAATATACTTCAATTGCAAGATTAAAGAAATCATATCGACGATAATATTGAACCATTTTCTTTTCAAATGAATCACTTTCGTCGCTTATTTAGCGTGAGTAAACAATTATCGTTTCTCGGTCCATTAAAAATTTAATGCGGCTCGCAAGTTGAGAAACGCTGGCTTAACCTCTCCTGCGAGAAACATATCTGCCTCTCTATCTTTGTTTCTTAGTTCACCTTTACGCCGATGGTGGCGTATGTTCGCTCCGGCGCACCCGGAGCCAGAGAAAATTTCGTTAGCGACTCTAGCGACAATTGCGGAATACCCTAGGAAGCTCTTGACAAGGATAGAGAGATCCTCGTCTCTCCTATGGGGCTGCGACGGAGAGGGAGATATGTCGCTCGCAGGAGAGACAAAGACAGAGATTAATTAATTAACTATTTAACAGTGATGGCGAAAAAAATTTACAGTTCGAGAAGGCCATTTGTTCTGACACCGTCCATAAGATAGTATACAACCGTCGGAAAGACTTTCCCGCTAGTTACTGATCTGTCACCATTCAGTATATATACATCCCGTGTATAAGGCAGGGCCCGCTAGATAGCCTTACTCAATTACTGATGAGTCCTCTAGGGGGTCTAGGACGAAACATCACCTTCCTTTTCCGCTTATTCAACATTTTTAATAGCAAACGTGGTCTTGTAACCTACAATATAGCTATTTGTTGTGTAGAAAATGATCGAACCTTTGCGCCGATAAATAAAAATTCGTAAGATCATTTACAACAGTATCGATTGTACAAACTATATTTACACACTAGAAAACATAACCACACTGTCACGCACGTGGACCGTCGACTCGACTCTGCAGTCGAGTCTTAGCGTTTTTATATTGGTACCAGTATTTCATAGAACTCTGAATTCGATTTTTGGCATGCTTGAAATTATCGATAAAATTTACGAAACCGCAGAAGATACATTTTCAAATTATGTACAAATTATTTTTCATAGAAGATACAATATATATATTATTGCATATAATTATGTAATTGTAAATTAACAGGTGCCCGATGCTCGGCAATGAAAACGTCGCTGCATGGTTACATATTCTGGTTTCACGACAGGAAAGGATTATGTTTCACGTTATCACCAGTTATCACGTAAACATGTAATGACTCATCTGTGTACGTAGCATTTTTACGAGTTATGGAATAGAATGCGATTATATGAATACAATGAAAATTGACAATGCACGTGTCACGACTTTTTACAATATATTTTTGACATGTTTCTTTTTGTGAACAGCTCTTGTTAAAACAACGCATCTTACATTGTTGGAGATTCCCAATAATATGAATAGAAATAATCAGTACTTCTTATTTATTCTTTTTGGCAAAAGATTATCGAACAAAAGGGAAAATATCTATATATGAAGTAGGTTGAATGTTGGAAAATCTTATTTCGGTGTGATGTGCGCTTGCGCGATCAGAGAGCGCAGATAATGATTCTGGAATGGTAAAAATATAACCCAATGACCAATGAGTTCATGGAAAAAAGTGTCGTTTGACGGAAAAGAAAATTTATATTTTTTGTATGACAACTATACACTTAATTTAATGTTTAAATATTAATAATTTAGAATTTAGACTAGTCTATAATGTAATAGAAAGAGTTAAATTTATATATAAATTAAATAAATTGTATATTAATTTTAAATTTATACCAGAAGGGATAATAAATGAATGAAACAGGAAATAATGAATATTACATTTTTTCATTTATTTAAATTATTTTTCTTTATTGTTCGACTTCTAACTTCTCACAAACGTTCAAATTGTAATGTTAAATATCCGAATATTTGAGTAAATCGATTTAATCAAAGATCTTTGATTCCGCCAAAGGCAGGTTCGGAGGCAGGCTGCCGGCAGAACAAGTCACGTCTGCGCCTACAGGCGCACAGCCAGAAATTGAGCTAATCCTGCCTTGAGCTGGTCGAAGCGTATAGCTTCGGCCGTATTCTGCTCAATATCTGCCTTAGGCGGGATCTGCTTCAATCTGCTTGTGGCAGGCGTGGTTGTCAGGGTAATTCATTAAAGTTCATTGCTTGAATAAAAAAATTGGGCTCTATTTTACCGAAATTACTTTCTTGTAATAGTATCAGATATAATGCACTCAATGTGATATCTGTCATCAGAGCTGATGTAATCATTTATGATTATGAGCGGATCACTTCTCAGAAGTGATATCAAAGAGAAAAAGAGAGAGTATAAGTATATTGAATCGTTGAGTGATTACTATAGTTTTACTTGAATAACTCATTGATCATTGGGTTATATTTTTAACATTCCAGAATCATTATCTGCGCTCTCTGATCGCGCAAGCGCACATCATACCGAAATAAGATTTTCCAACATTCAACCTACTTCATATCAGTTACTCGCTTGAAGTTTCAGTCGAAGGTCGATGAGTGGGAGAATGTGACATCTTCGTGTGACTCCAGCTGTACAATTCTGATGCAAAACGGTGTTGCATAGATAATTGTAATCAACAGTGCAAACTCGTCGCGTAATTACCATTCGAAGTATATCCGTTCAAACCGTCGCTTCAACATCTTAAAACACTCTATCGAATAGGTAAAAATAATTGCCAAATTTTTACTCGGCGCATGAATGTATTTAGTTATCGATTGTAACCATTTCTGGAAAGTGCGCATGACGCATCAAATTGACTCGCACAAACAGTAAGATATTTCTCTGGTAAATATCGTACACAGATTGTAAACATAATATTCCGCTGTGTTATCGCGGAAGAAATTGTTTTCTAAATAAAACATGGCACCGCTCTGCGGAAAATGTCCGCTCTCGAGGTTTACTACATTTAGCTGTCATTCTAAATAGGATACGTTGATCCATCGTTTTTGTTTACTCTATCACAATGTTGTTAAGTAGCTAGCCGGGACTTTTAACTGTTATAAAGAAATTTACGTCTAAAGAAAGAGATAAGATTGCGGTTGCTCATCGACGAAAAAGTAAAATAGGTTAATCTAAATCTGCGTCCACATTTGTCAGCCAAACTCGTTCTACTATCACGACATATTGCCTAAACTGTAACGAATCTAAGCGGTAGTGGTATGTTACCGGGTCTGTTATTCGTTACGTTAGTTACATGCTTTTCTGTTCCGATGCTAGGAAAATAAATACTGGATTAAATTAAATTGAAAGTGGATCTTGAACCAAATCACATTGCATCTCGATAAGATCACATAATAACTATAAAATACATCGACGTCGTTTTGTGTAACTTGATGGCTTTTTGTTGAAAAATTGTTTTTTTTTATAACGCTATTTTTTTAAAGGTTTTCTAAATGTATTAGTGTTTTTAATGAAAGATAATATTTTCTTCTAACAGCAAACAAAAGCATGTATATTATATGTATATAAACCTGGAGATAATTATTAACTGGTGTCCTTTAGATGTATTTTCAGCTCGTATTAATCTTTTGAAAAATTGACAGAACTTGTACTCGTATTTATACTATTCACATGTGTTGCATATGTATTATATTTATAGTTGTAAGTTCTTTAGTAAATATTCGATCACATGTTGCCATACATGGTATGGGTATAAGTACGTTTGAATTTAACGATTTTGATTATTTAACTTTTGTGATTACATTAAAATTAGCAATGTTTGGAAAGTTCTAACGTTTTAACATTTTTCTAATAATTTTTATGTTCACATAGAAAAAATTTGAGAACCAATAGTGTTACTACATATATTTATTATTGAATGAACTTGAGTTATCTTCTTTGTCCGCAAAGTATTTTATTTGTTCTTTTGTAAATATTACTACGTATTTTCTGTATCATTATGGATAATTAATATTGCAACAAATTATATGCACATTAAATGTTATTATATCACAAGAAAGGTTGCGGATACATTCGTGCGCTGACGTTCTATCAATGGTTTTTATTTTATAGTAGCTTATTATAATCTTAGTTTATTTTTCAGCTAAAGGAAATACAAGATGGCAAATTGGCAAAATACGCACGGTGGAGGATATTATCCAGGGCAACAAGGTTTTAGTACTTTATTTTCTATGTTTAAACTATTTTCAACATCATGTGTGTTTCTAATATTAAAGCAACAGAATCTTTAGCAAACTCTAAATACCATCAGCCATCACAACTTAGCCATCTGTGCGTGCACATGTGTGTGTGTGTGTGTACATTTCAATAGTAATTTACAATCATTAGCAGCTAATAATACTCTTATAGTATTCGCATATTTATACGAAAGGGATTAATATACCAGTATGACTATTAATAACTAGACCACATTTGTGAATTTTCCAATTTTTGTTGACAAATTTTAAGGAAGTGAGAAAATAAATGAAAATTGTACAAAATTCTATCAAATTTTATATTTAGCCTTTCTTGAACATTTTCATAAGCCATAAATGCATAAAGATCTGCAGTCTATTAATAACTGTCACGCAATATCTCTAATCAGTGGCTGTTATTAAATCACAAAAGTTTACGGATAAAGATGCTTCTACATATTAGAGAGCAAAATTCATTTTAGCATAATGTTTCAAGCATTAACTGTTGATTGTGCAGGATATCCACAACCAAATCCTGGGTATCCACAACCAAATCCTGGGTATCCACCACCTCAGGACGGGTATAATCCAGGATATCCACCTCCGTACGGGACAATCCCACCAGGTATACTTAATTTTTATTCCAACTATATTTATAGATAACATATACATTAACTACACGCAAATTGTTTAATGAATATTGTTTTATTTTGTTGCAGCACCCGGTTTTATTCCTCCAACAGGACAAGCGCAGGGAGGAGGTCCAATATTTTCAGCACATCCCACCATGTATGACTCAAATCAGGCAGAAGATCCTATGGGGATCGAAATCAAAGGATTTGGTTTTAATGATGAGTCAATCAGGAGGGGGTTCATCAGGTTTGTGTAATGTGATTCCTTTAAAACTTCCTGGTAAACAGCTCCAGCTAAACATTGTATCCTTCTCTTAGGAAAGTGTATAGTATACTGATGTGTCAACTTTTGATTACGGTGGGAATGATAGCGTTATTCCTTTACCACCAACCTACTAAGATGTGGGTGCAACAACATTTGGAGATATTTTGGATTTGTTTTGCAGCCACTTTTATCTTGATCATATGTATGGCCTGTTGTACAAGCGTCAGACGGAAAGCTCCGATGAACTTCATCTTTTTGTTCTTGTTCACGATAGCGGAAGGTTTTCTGTTAGCTACGGCTGCCTCGGCATATGATTCTGAGGAGGTAAGATATAAAAGAGAAAAATAAATTGTAAATAAATAAACGTATTATTAATTTTTTAATGTTTATAGGTGTTGTTAGCTGCTGGAATTACAGCAGCCATTTGTTTCGCACTAACAATGTTTGCATTCCAAACAAAAATCGATTTCACTGGTCTGTCAAGTGTGCTTTATGTTGCGCTCGTTGTTCTTCTACTGTTTGGAATAATTGCGATGATTTGGCCTGGACCAATTATGAAACTAGTTTACGCATCGCTTGGGGCTTTGCTGTTTTCTATATACTTGATCTACGACACGCAAACAATAATGGGTGGAAAACACAAGTTTAGCATTTCTCCAGAAGAGTACATCTTTGCAGCATTGAGTCTTTACTTAGATGTTGTTAACATCTTCCTTTATATATTGTCTATTATTGGAGCAACACACGACTAAATATTGTAATATATAACGTTTCTGTCAGTAGCTGAATTATTCTTTAACGCGCGAAATGCTTTTATTTTATTATTCTGTTTTAACTCTCTTTCCTTTTTTGAGTAAGAGAGTAATACAGATGGATAGTCGAAACAAGAAAAGAAAAATTTAACAGCATATTATAAGTATTGATTTCTACGAAATAATAGCTTTTACACGTTTTTCAAATTATTGCTATCACAGAAAAGCATAGTGAAATAAATACGTTGAAGTTCGACTACTAGCTTTGTAAGTCAAAAAGAATAATTCCTATGCTTACCATGAGAGGAAAGGTAATTGTTATTTATAGTTAATAGTACGGCTAAGGTTCTGATGAATGTGAAATCATTATGAACGCGTGTATTTATCCTTCCTAGTTTTGTTTTTTTTTTTTTGTATACAGAGTCAAAGAAGTATTATTCGTGTACATTAAATTTCCCTGTACCCTACAGTGTATCTTCTCAGGACATATATTTTTTTGTACCGTCTTTATATCCAGGACACGATTGGTTTAGCTAATGTTTAATGTTTATATACGTGCTAGATTAGAACACTGTAATATTGAAATTTGTTGCGATTTTCGAAATTGGCTTATAAGTGTATATATACGTTTACATATTATGTGTATTTAGGAAATAGATGTCATGTTATCGATAATATTTCAATAAAAGTATTCCAAAGTAGAAATCAATGTTTAGATTTTCCGTTTTGAATATTTTTTAACAATTACTCAATCTCAATGCTTTCGTGTAGATTCTTCGATGATTGCTATTGTAAAAGTATGAATTCAATACTATGTATAGCTGTATGTTGTCATCAAAATTCTAGTGACAATATTATATACACAATTGCATATTACATATTACTATACATTCTATTTATTGTATGGGACATAAAGAAACGAGTACTTGAAAATTGTGAATATTTTTATATTTGTAGTAAATTAGTCTTACACAAATAGGATAAAAGCTCTTGATCTCAAGCTTTCAGATTTTAACTTGTAAATAAGCATATATAGTGCAATGTCGGTATGAAAAAGCATTCAATGTTCACATAGATTTTTTTAAAATTTAAAAGCCCACATTCATTCTCACTCTTCTCAATATGGTAACAAATTGCAGCCTCATAGCAAATAAATTGTTCCTAGTTAACTTTGTTCGTGCAACAATGCATGGAGTTTCATATGGAAAACAAAGCTCCATCAGCAGTACTTATTATCGATTTCTTATATTATTTATAAAAACTCTGATAGAGCTTCAATATTTGTATACATGCAATAAACATATTCATAAGTACAATTGTATATATATGTGACAAACAGCATTTATGTTCCACCCTTTGAAACCGAAATCTAGTTTTAAAAAAATTCACCTTTCAAACGAGAGATGTTTCTTTTTATACCTCGAGTAAAACGTTTTCTCTGAACAGTTATCGAATAAGTTGAATTGAATTTGTTTAGGCAGTGATGTGAAGAGTTTAATTATACTATTATGCTCTAAATCTATCCACAAATCTATTTTGAGTGGCACGAGCTGATATATAAGTTTATTATGCGCCATTAAAATAAATAATATAAAATTAGCAGCACAGATTAGAACTTCTTTCCACCCTTCGATCGACTGTCACTCTATCGGGAGCATCTTGGGGTTCTTTTCCATGTGTTTTTTCCAATATTGCTTCCGCTAATTCACTAAATGCACGATCGATGTTGATGTCTGCCTTCGCAGATGTTTCCATAAATCTGATACCATGTTCTCTCGCTATCTGTAAAGTTACAGAAATTTATTCATTTAAAACATTCGGTTGCGAAATATATTTCATATCATGACAATTAAGTTTTCAATATTTTACCGCTTCTCCTCTTTCTGTGCTGACCACGCGTCTCTCCTCCATGTCACTTTTATTCCCTAATATCATCTTTTCTACATCTTCGTTCGCATGCTATAATGATAGAAAATAGAATGATGCAGAACATGTTTTGTTTACTTGTATCGAACATACAAATTTTCAATTATACTTACTTCATCGATATTTCTTAACCATTTCACGATGTTTTCAAATGTTTTCTCATTGGTAATATCATAAACAAGCATAATACCCATTGCACCCCTGTAGTACGATGTTGTAATAGTATGAAATCTTTCTTGACCAGCAGTATCCCTGCAAATATATAGATTAAACAATGTTTAGATATATTTAATGTTTCGCAACTTACCATATTTGTAATTTGATTTTCTTTCCTCTTAATTCCACTGTCTTGATTTTAAAATCGATACCTACGTAAAGAAGAACACAGAATTTAATATCTATTTCCATTCAAAAAGAGTGACATTTCAATATAAACTATTTAATCAATTTTCAAGCAACATTTTTCACATATAGTTTCATATAGAGTTAAATAGCAATGTTTGATGCAACGATTAAATTCACGATTGTAATGAAACATCAATTAAAGTCCTCTCAAAAAATGAACGATTAATGATCAATGTTTTTAATAAGCGATTGACGATCAACGAGTGATTTACAATCAGTAATTGTCGATTAAATTCATCAATCGATCAAACCAATCACCAGCAATTTTGACGATTAAATATTTTTCAGTTGTTCGCATTGGGCAAATTGATTAAATAAAAAATTTGAATCGATTAACGTCTAACATTGTTTTGGTACATAAATACGATATTGCAATTTCATCTTAGCAGCATAACCTACTATGCCGAAAGAAATTTCCACTGTCGGATGATTCGGTTCGTAAGTCGCTCTTCTGTTAAATACAGACAATTAATTATCCGTAATTGTTTCTCTTACCTATAGTAGAAATAAATGTTGTGGAGAAGGCATAGTCCGAAAATCTAAACAATATACAGGTCTTGCCGACTCCGGAATCACCGATCAGTAATAATTTGAACAACAGATCGTACGTCTTTTTCGCCATTTCACTGTTGCTCCCCGTTAACGAGACGCTGAAGAAAACAAAACGAGTGGAACCTGTGGAGCACGATTCACAGTTTTTCCAGACGATGATGTTTCGAACATCGAACGCTCTGAACGATTATAGGTTTCAAGGTCGGACGAGGGCGCGTCTCGACGTCGAACGGGGCCTCTTTAACGACGGAAAAACCGGTCACAGGGGCTGACTATTAAAAGACAATACGACGTCACACAACAGACCAGCACGCAGAAGCATCAGGGTAACTTTGCACTTTGCGTCCTGACGAAGTTCGAACCAGTCACAAAGTGTATTTCAGGCTAACCAATGATTTCTTGGTACGAACGTTTCATCGTTGTTACAATTCACGAAACTACACCGGGTCCAAACTGAAAATATTCCATCTACCACGGGAGGTCACCACCACTGCAACAACGATTTTAAATTACCCGGATGTTAGAACAGAATGTATACATAAATCAGCACCGTGTTATTGCTTATTTTATCGATTTCGCACTGTTCATTTCTACTTGTACATATACACACACACATATATATATATGTATATATATATACACACGTAACTGCACTTTGTTTGCTCTGTATCGATGCGTGTCGAAATGAAAACCGTCCGACGCTCTCCACGACACTATACGTGCTTTTCATTTTGTTCTTCACATAATTGTTATGTCAATAATAACGTGACAATGATATAATAAGTAGATTGCGGATCTTTATGCATTTATATATATGAAAATTGAGTAGATAAAATTGAAAATTTTTCAACCAAATTTTCAAAACAACATTCAGTTTGGTTTCTATTTCTTGCAATCGATGCAGACAATTTTTATTTTGCATAAAGATCCGCAGTCTAATAATAAGAAAACGAATTTTTTTCTTTTGTTTTGCAACAGTACCTTCAACAGATTCCTATATATAATTCAACTCGAAACAGCGACTGTGAGGCGCCGATTCAGAGTGGTATTTATCGTTTACCACATTTAGATATAGCGCGATGATGCACGTCGGATATTACGCATATGTATGGTTGTTGTATCGTTGTATATGTGCCTATGTGCAGAAACCTCTGATGCATCTAGCAACAAGTATAAATGAGTTTTAAGGCGCCACGATTCATATACTAGGTGTCTCATTCGAACTGTCATCATTTCTCAATCATCTCACAATATTTTTATTTTGCATGAAAATCCCCTAATCTAATAATAATAATAATAATATTTATTTTCTGTCTAATGGCTCTAAAATAGGACTCGGTTTACATATACATCTTTTTGTAAGTGAAAATTGAAAAAAATGAGTTTATCTCAGTTATTTCACATCACATTATTTTAAACTAAATGAATTCAATGTGATTTTTTTGATATTGTGAAAAAGGAACCGTTAAATAGTGCTCTATTGTTATTTCGACATTATATGGAATTCATTATTTATGTAGTGTTTTTTTCCTTGAAATATCTCGAGAAATATATCACTTAGACTGTTTGCATAATTATGAGCACATATATCTCTTAAAATGATTGCACTGTAGAAATATAAGCTATCAAAAATAATCTTCACAATTTTCATATAACAAAAGATATATAAACCTAAATAGTATATAATATGCAGTTGGAGAAACAGGTGTTCAACTAGTCGGAAGGCATGACTTTTTTCATATAATTTACGAACGTAACGTTTCGAACAGTAACAAACACGTCGTAGTAGATACATACGATTAAAATATTTAATTAAATGACGGAACTACGCGCGAAAAATTGAATAATGGCGCCATCTATCTGCGATTTCAGACTGAACGGCAATTGCGTCATCAATCGGTTCGAGACATGGGCGATAGGTAACACTACAATATCGTTTTTGTGGAGGATGTCGATAAAGTCGATAAAGTCGATAATGTCGATAATGTAAATTTCTATCGAGTTATCGATTAGTTGTAAATTTTGTTAAATAATTTTGATTAATTTGTTAGTATTCTTTTATTTGTACATATTCATTCGTGTTGGTTACCTACCAACGAATTCCTGTTGTACATAACAGATGATAATAAATCTTTGTAGAAGACACAAGGAAGTTTATTTTGAGAAAGTTCTCCACACAATTTGGTGACCCCGACGTGATCGTTTTGAAGAAGGAAGTATGCCGCTTTATTATTTCCCAAGCAGAATGGAAGGGAGATCCAATCAAGACTTTGTTACGGATACTGACCAAGATTTAGTAGCCGAAGAATTTCCTTCGACAAATGTCAATCCAAGTCAAGTCAATGCGGCGTCGATGGTCAAGCTTCCACCCTTCTGGAAGGAGAATCCGATATTGTGGTTTGCCCAGATTGTGGCAGCTTTCGCTATTAGCAGAATTTTCTCCGACGATATCAAATACTGGTATACAATAATTAATGAAAATTATTTAACAAAATTTACAACTAATCGATAACTCAATAGAAATTTACATTATCGACATTATCGACATTACCGACTTTATCGACATCGCCACATTTTTGCACGTTTCGTCATTTGTCTTTCCTGTTTGCGTTGAATCAGTATCGGGCGCACGAGTGTGAGCAGTAAGTACTGCGAAAAAAGCTGTACCCGCGTGGGTCCGCGTTGTGGTTCCCCACATTCGGCAAAGTAATATGGCAGCGAAGATGAATTACTTCGATCCACCGAGTTCAGCGAGTTCCGAAAGGTGAGCGGACAATTACTTGATTTGTCTGTGTATTTCTCTTATTTTCGAAAAGCAAACTGTTGGATCTTCCTCGTTTAGCGAAGACGGCGAGGTCTGTTTGGACGAGCGGGAGATAAACCTGGTCGATGAGCTTTGCGAAGAAGCTGAATACTATAAACGTTCTGACATGGGGACAACTACGCCGCAATCTCCCCGCCCGCCTTCCACTGGTAAAATTATTGCATGCTACGATCATCAACAATTTTCAAATATATTATTCTCGATGTCACGTTCGCTTTTCTCACGAGTGTCGGTATTTGGTTGACACGTTTCTTTACAATCATATACATATGACACAAATTTACAGTGCCAGTTTGGAGCACCTTCGTCTGGCAGAGAGGATGCACTTGGCAGAATGAAATAGAAACATTGTGCAATTTCAGGATGAAATCTAAGATTCCTAAAAGTATTATACCTTTCAACCTTTATCCTTTCTAGCTATCCTTATTTTCCTATTAGTGGCATCTACGATTTCGATTATGACGATTAGATTGCAGATCATTATGCAAAATAAAAATTTATCAGAATCGATTGCAAGAAATAGAAATTAAATTGAATTTCATCTACTCAATTTTGCTATAAACGCATAAAGATCCCCAGTCTAATGATGATTTATAAGTAGACAGTGGATCTTATAAGTGAAATAGAAATTTATTTTCTTTGTTAATATGTTTAACAGGTTAAAAATAATATAATAGTATTTTGAAATTCTTCTAATGTTTTTACTGTTTTAAATTACACCTACTCATTTTTGTCAGAAATGCATAAAATCTGCTGTCTATTTATAAGATTGTAGCTAACGAAGTAATAGCAGAATTGATTCGCAGTTAGTTAGAATTAAGTTAGATGTAAACTCCTGTTCTATTAGCTTTTCATTCTTTAATTGACTATGTCCAAACATTTAATGTAAACTGGAGAATACGTTATAGTTAAAACTTTTAACTGTACAATAGGTTCTCAAATTTCACCAAGGTCACGAAGGCAGCGAACTACCAGTTTGTCTCAGTCTAGTAAAAAGACATCTGCTGAATCCATCCTTAGAAGTAAAACAAGAACGATATACACAGCTGGTAGACCACCGTGGTACAATTCAGCAGGACAGCAAGTAGAACCTTTTGTAATAGGTTGGTAATACGCATATATGAAATATGTATCTGTGAAAGGGTGCTTGAAATTATAAGTAGCCTCATTTTAGGAATTTGTGGAGGCAGTGCGTCTGGCAAAACCACAGTTGCGACGAAAATTATAGAATCCTTGGACGTACCGTGGGTAACGTTACTCAGCATGGATTCATTTTACAAGGTACAGAAAGCTGCTGTTTCTTACACATTAGACTAGAAATTCAAAATTGTTGGGAAATTTTAAAAATTGAAGATGTCGAAATGAAGAAATAACATTTAACAAAAAATACTAGGAAAATTTAGAGATGCTGTTACATTATTTTCAATCAATTAAACATACTTCGAAAGAAAATCAATTTCTCAATTTCAATCGATGACTTTTGATGCAGGTGTTGAATGAAAAACAGCATGAAATGGCTGAACGCAACGAATATAATTTCGATCACCCGGATGCTTTCGACTTCAAGCTCCTTAAAACAACATTACAACGTTTAAAAGAAGGCAGAATGGTGGAAGTTCCTGTTTATAATTTTGTAACGCATTCTAGGGAAAGTAGAACGGTAAGTAGATATTTCTGAACGCGGTCGATTTAGTACCGAGCCTGTAGTTGAATCTATTGAATTCCTTCTTATCCTAAAGAAAACAATGTATGGTGCCAACGTAATTATATTTGAGGGAATATTGACATTCTACGATATCGACGTTTTAAAGGTAAGCCATCGTATTGTCACGAAAGCAAGACGACTGGGGTGATCAGCTCGCAAAGGTACGAAAAACAGAAAGAACACAAATTACTACTGATCCGCTTTCTTCGATTGGTCAAGATGTGCGACCTGAAGGTATTCGTTGATACCGATGCCGATGTGAGGCTCGCAAGGCGATTGCGGAGGGATATATCGCAAAGAGGAAGGGATTTAGTGGGTGTCTTGAAGCAGTACAGCACAATGGTGCAACCAGCTTTTTACTATTACATTGCGCCGTCGATGGTTCACGCGGATATTATTGTGCCACGTGGCGGAGAAAACGAGGTTGCGATAGAGTTGATTGTACAGCATATACATACCCAACTACAGCTGGTAAGTATCAATTGTTTCCTAAATATCCGCTCTACTGATTGTAATTACAATCACTTCTTATTTTAGAGGGGTTTCAAACTCAGAGAAAAGTTAGCTCATTCATATATTGGTCAACCGTTGCCATCTTCTCTCTACATGCTTCCAGATACACCACAGATTAAGGGTCTGCACACATTTATACGGAACAAGGAAACTTACAGAGACGAATTTATATTCTATTCGAAGCGTTTAATACGTTTAGTCATTGAATACGCGTTATCTCTATTGCCCTTCGAGGTTGGTATTGTCCAAGTATAAAAAGTAGAACTGTTTGAGAACCCGTATGTGCTCGGGAATCCCTAATATTTTCGAGAATAAAAACCAAATTAAATGCGTTCTCTGTTCGAAGGACGTAACAATAGAAACACCTCAAGGAGTGTTGTATCAAGGGAAACGTGGCGCCACGGATAAAATATGTGGTGTGTCCATTCTGCGAGCTGGCGAGACCATGGAGCAAGCTGTTAGGGATGTTTGTAAGGATATTAGAATAGGAAAGATACTTATACAAACGAACCAGCAAACTGGGGAACCTGAGGTATTGTTCACATTTTCTTTTCCTGTCAGAGATCTCTTATAAATTGTTAATGTATGTTACAGCTGTACTACCTCCGATTACCAAAGGATATAAAGGACTACAAAGTAATATTGATGGACGCAACAGTGGCGACAGGTGCTGCTGCCATCATGGCTATCAGAGTTTTACTGGACCACGATGTGGCTGAAGAGAATGTGTTACTCGTATCATTGCTTATGGCAGAATCGGGTGTACACTCGGTCGCCTACGCATTCCCGCATGTTAAAATCGTCACGTCTGCCTTGGACCCTGTGGTGAACGAAAAGTTCTACGTGTTACCTGGTATCGGCAACTTCGGCGATCGGTACTTCGGAACTGAACCATCCGCGATTGAGAATTAAAGAAGCTTAAGATGATTTCAGTTCTGTGATTATAGTTACTCGTTCCGTTGTTACAAAGCAAGCGCAGTCGTCTCTTATATCTTTAATAAATTTGTGTTACGATTCGGGAATATACCGTACGTATGTATCATTTATGTCTCGAGTCTATAGATTTGTACAAAGTTAGTCCGGTGATTGTGTTTATTCATTTTAATATATTGGTTACATAGTGACTCGGGCATTAGAGTGGCGTAGTGTCTACGTTAGAACGTACATCGCCATTTTCAGCAGCGGCACCGGTGCTGCGTAATTGTCTGTAACCGCGAGCACTTGCCCGGCGGGAACGCCGCCAAGTATCCAAGTTTCCAGTGGTAATGTCGCTCGGTTGGTTCAAAAGATAAGTGACCAGTCGATCTAGCGCTGCCAAGTCCTCGCTCGTGTTGCCAGAATTTTCTAAAATTTCCGGTGGTCGGTAACTGTCCGAGATCCCTTCAGCGTGTCCGATATTTGTAACATTACCCACGTCGCTGCCATGGAGGCCCAATTTTGGAGTAAACTGTACCGAATCATGATACCGATTTAATTTCGTATACGCTTTGTTGAAAATAAAAGATTTACCCAGTTGGTGTTAATTTAGCTTATTACTTGGCTCTGTCGGTTTTCAGTATTTAACATTTAATAATGTACACGAATTGTTTTTAAATGGTCAATTACAATGCCGGTCTTCTTACTAATTCTTCTTAGCTTTGTTAATACGATTAAAATAGTTGCTCACCTTATGCTTACAATTAGATAATTGTAATTACCTGTTCAGGACCGTGTTGACCGTAACTTATTCTCTGCACTTTGCGGAAGGTCTCGTCGTTGATGGCTTCGCGGACTGCTTTGTTCAGCGTCTTCTCTAGCGCCCGTTGTTTCGTTTTACTTAATCCATCGTAGAAACTGTATAAAACATCAGTTCCTTCTTTATTTTTGTTAAAAATAAGGGAATTAAAAATTGCACAATGCAAAACACTGTTCGTGGCTGTGAATTCGTGGCGTGCTCTAAAATTATTAGAAGCCGTGCAGGCAAACAGTTAATTGGACAGAACTTTGAATCGGAAAAAACTCACGTTCCCGTAGGGTGCGCCAAAATAATGGAGTTGAAACGAGAAATATTCTAGCATGACTGTATTAGTGCGAGACTCGCTTGTTTTGGCGCACCCTGTAAAATAATCTCGGGAGTCGTGTCGAGCTGAAACGGGCTGAAATAAAATTCATTCGAGCCTGGCGAAGCAGTAATAAATTTAATTCCAGTCACCTCGAGTCCAGCGAGCTGTTATCTCGTGAAATATTTTTATCGCGGACCAGCCGGATGTCGTGTTCCCAGAATCGACGTAATTCTGGCGTGGACGTGTACGGGGCAGCGACTTCTTTAATCTGCGAGGAAACCACGAGTCAGTAATCGGCCGAATGGAATCTGTGCATTATTCCAGTGTGCGGGGCGAAATGGAAAAAAAGCATTACAGAGATTGAATTCGTTTATGGTCTAGCATTACCGGCAGTAGCCCGGTTGCGTAATGACTCGGCGATGCCGGGTTCCTGACATTTATCGTGAGAAATTACGTAGAGAAATTTTCGCTATCTTGTCCGATCTCGCGGGCATGATGGCGGTCGGGTCGATTCATCGTGACCTTACTCACCTTCAGAACCATTATCGCGGTGATAAAGATACATATCACGTTGATAAAGGTCAAACACGCGCTGATTATGCCGTTACAGAAGAACTCGACTGGCAAGTATTCCGTGTACACGTAGACGTAAGAGGTGTTGTAGTTCGTGTAGGACTCGCCTTTAATGTGCGGCATTTTAATCGGCCGATAGATTAGCCATATGCACCCCAACGCCCAGAATAAGCCCTGCGAAAATTCGTTTAATCGTTCCGCGGCAAGTGCCGGTTGTAAAAAATTTACGACTCTTTTCAGAATAGTTGCTACTACTATTACCACCCCTCTGTCTTATTATTTTTCACTCACGCAATTCACCACGGGGGGTAGCAAGGAAGCTGATATGGCGACTCCAATCAGAGGTCCATTGCTTCCCTGTAATAGAGCCACGGCCACACCAGTGCCTGATGGAAGAGCCCATAACACACCCATCCAGAGGGACCTGTAATTGCCTCTGCGGGAAATATATTTATTATTATACGTATAGGAAAAAGTTCAGAATTAGAGCTTGAAAATTCGGCGTCTACGCGCGTTCCATCATTCGCGCGAAGTAGAATTGGTTGGTCATGGTCAGACACATCGGACGATGCCTATTCGATCGCGTGTCAAAGTCTATGAAAAAAAGATGTTGAAAATTACCTCGCTTTCATTTCGTCGGTTGGCCAATCCCCATATCCCCAAGGCATCTCTGTAGTACCCAGAAGGAGACCGAATATGAAACCAAAGAGTATAGAAAGAAATATGCCTAGCAACAAACTTTTCAGTCCGATAAATTGTAGATTCCTGTCGGCTATAATAGTACCGAAGGTAAACGACATCACGGGACCCTTTGAAAGCGTTATAGACATGAATAATCACGTTGCAAAATGATTTTGAGTAGTGTGATATGAAATGTTACCATTAACGGCGATACCAACATGGCCGCGACCACGTTCGTCGCGCTATTCTCGACGAGGCCTAGCGCCGCGAGACAACTATAACAAATTGCAATAAGGATTACTAGACTGCGGATCTTTATGCATTTATGCTATTTACGCTATTTTTATTTGTTTTGGATCTACAAAGAGTGTTCCCATTAAAAATAGGATTTTATTTGATTGCACTTTCTTAAAATTTGTCTATAAAAATTGGAAATTTCTAAAATTTCTTGTCTAATGATTACTTCACATCGAAACGAAAGAACTTGACGATTCTTACTCTGCCGTGAGCACCAATAACACATAATCGAAAGATAGGTCTCCCCCGCTGCGAACGCCATCCACAACTTGTTTCACTGTCAATTTTGATCGTATCGACTCCACGAAACCTTTCCAAGCGTTCTTCCTATTCTCCGACTCTTTCCGTCTGAAATTTTAAATTTCAATTCTATATCTGCCGTTTCTGCCAGTGGTATGAATTTCTCGTTTTCGACGGTAACCTTCGTGCCAAATCGTCCTTAATGGCGGTGGATCCACCGCTACCAATGCCGTTGTAAGTGCACTGGGTCGGAATCACACTGGGAAACGTTTAAAAATGGATCAAGACATTTTGAAAAGATACCGCGCGGTTTGTTTCGAGGCAACGCTGAGATAAGTCACCTTACTATGGAGTTCATCTTCACGCCGATCCCCATTTCCGTGAGACAGTGTAAACAGTTTTCGCATGGCTCTCCAGCGGGGACCGGGAATATCACCTTCATATCAAAAGAAGTGAAATTTAACCGGGAATGATGCAGCCGATAAACTGTTTCCTTCTCTTACCTCGTAGTACATGTCTTCTTTATCCTTGCACCAAACTATGTGCTCGACTTTCAGTTTCTTCAGCAACTCTTCTAAAACCTTCAATGACCCCATACATCTCTCAGTAAATGATATATTATAAATAGACTGCGGATTTTGTATGCAAAATAAAAATTGTCTGCATCGATTGCAAGAAATAGAAACCAAATTGAATGTCTATTTCTTCCCTTGACGATTTTAATAGAGAATTAATAATTTTTAAAATATTGCAACAATTTTGAATTTCATCCACTCAATTTTACTATAAATGCATAAAGATCCGCAGAGTATTTATACAAATATCTCTTAACCCCTTGCCTATAACAACCAGTCGGACAAAATCTACTGGAAACGAATGTTATACTATTCTTTATGTCAATAACGAAAATTTTCTATGATAGTCAATGATGATGCACTTTATAGTTTCAATATCAACAAAAATTCGTTAAAGACAAAGAAATCCTAATGATTGTACGGCGTACGGCAAGGGGTTGGAAAGTATTTCTGTATTTTGAATATACCGTTTCCATCGAGACAAAGACGGGGCTTCTTCCGCGCAGACCGGAAGTGTCGCGTCCACGAGCTCGAAGGTACTTTCTGCCTCCGAAGTGATTGGTAACGGCAGCATGGTCCTCGTCGTCGTCATTGTCCAGCGTCAAAAGTTGTGTTTTCGTACTCGTTTCTCTGAGGCGGACGTTTACTTTCGGCACGTCCACCGCTTTCTCCGACGTCTCATTCTTCCTTGGTCTCTTCAAAGGTTCGCCGAAGATCAATTCGTGCTCATAGTTGGTCGTTGGTATACAAACAAGAAACACGACTCCGCCTGGCATTCTATTCGCGAGAAATAAGTAGATCCGGATTACCGATCTCACGGTTTCGCGATCCACTACAGCCTCGTGCCACTGCTCGGATGAATCTCTAAGCCTCGAATAGATCTTCCGAAGTATCAAATTTAAATTAGCGGCCTGCTAATCGTTTTACTGCGCCGTACTTAATTGACGCGACGTCGGCGTTGTGTCAGGCGGTACTTGCGTGTCTTTCATTATACCCCGGAAAGTAATTAATACATTTTCGAAATTTTCTTCATGTTCTTAAAAATCTTCTCCATTTATTCTGTTTGTTTCTTAGAATGAGGAAAAGAATCCTCGGCGCTTCTTAAACCATACATATATGTATATGTAATAACTTGAAAGCGGATCTTTATGCATTATACAAGATTTAAAAAATTGGAGAATATTGTAATGTTGTTTTCAAAGTAAAAAAATCATTAAGGGATGAAATCAATTTTTATTTTGTTCCTGCTTCCCACAATTAATGTCGAACATTTTTATTTTGCATGAAGATCCGCAGTCTAGTAATAACAAGTACTATCTTGATTGAATTCATTTAGTTTAAAATAATGTGATGCGAAATAACTGATAAACTCATTTTTTTTTTGAATTTTCACTTAGACCACTTTCATAATTATGGGCATACATATATGCTCGAAGGATCTCGTGGATCTAGTTCCAACATTTATCGTTCATCAGCGTAGAAGGCGTAAGTGATCGAGTTGTTGTTTGCGCTGTCACTATTATCATGTTTCTCCCATCTACGTCGTTGGATGGCGTCACCATTCTCTTTCTTAAATCTCGGTCATACGTCACAGATCAATTAAAATGTTGCTCAACAAATAGAGAAGGACGGTCCCACAATCGACATTCATAATTTTGTTGGAAAAAACGAGAAGTTCTCAATCCTTGGAAGAATTGTATCCATGATGGGAATGGGAGGTTAAAAGAAACAGACTGTCCTTTTTACGAAATAAACATTTATTTTAACAAATCAACAGCGTAAAGACTAGCGTCTAGAGACTAGTCTGACAGCTTGTCCGATCTAGATAACTAGAGGCCACCAGGAATATCCCGCGATGGGAAATTTCGATCTCGTTCCGGGATTTTCACGAGAATTGACATTTACGTTTTGTTGTTGTTGTTGTTGTTTGTTTTGTTAAAAGCGCGTGTCTCGAGGAATCTGCGCGCGAAAGGAATATATTCCCTAAACGACAATCCTAGGAGAATCCTAAAAACCGTCTCTCTAATTAGTAATACTATTCAACGATTACCTTAAGAAAAATGAAATCTTAACGGTGTTTCGATCAATTCCATAAGTACATAGTCGCCGGCGAGCGTCAACACGAAATCGTCTTAAATTAGCCAACAGCCCCGAGGCTCAATTCTCATGAAAATTGGAAGTCTGATTTCCCTTTACACCCTCCCGTTAGTCGCATACCTCGACACGCCGATGTCTCTTAATCCCGTGTCCAATAAATGATGGTAATAATACGTCATCGTAATAACTTGCTACGTTATCCGCTATGAAAAGTTCCTTTATTTACATACGGTTGTTAATGATCGCTTTAGGTACTGAGCCTACGACTGTTTCCTCCGCGGCTGGTTTATTTAGTTTTTCTTGCTACTTGAGACTTTTTTTATCCATTTATTTCTTTATCTCGTATCATCGTCGTTATCATCATCATTATCATTATTTTAGTTTTAAGGCCATATTTAAGGAGAGGAGCGTTACCGACAATTTCCATTTGTCTGTCGCCGTAAAGGACTTCGACAATCCTCGGTAATATGTCATTTTGTTATACAGGATTTGTCCTTACGAAGTAGAAGCTGAATGCCAGAGACGAATTACACGTGGAATAGCAATGCAAAAAGTTTTGTGTAAATGCGTAACGTAAATTGTGTTGTAGTAGCTCCGAATTCAAATTGTCCAAAGAGACGTGCAAATGAAACTCGAAGTGGTTCAGAAGAATTTGATGTTGAATTCATTTAACCCCTTGCCGTATTTCAACGAGTCATACTTGCGATGAAGATTTTACGAAGTCTGACAAATACGAACGTTAAGACTTTCTTTTCAAATGAAATATTGAAATTTTCTCTTCTACGACATTTTGGGTTAAAGATGTTTCGATCACTGTAACATCGATGTAAAGAAAAATGATACGATAAGAGGTCAAAGGGAATTGTCGTTATGCTACGAAAGATCTGTTGCGAATGTGTGAAGATTTTACTGGAAATGGAAATTGATATGCACCGACAATATTTTCAACGTTAATCACGTTTACACAAACTCTTTTCACAATCAGTTTATCGTTTAATTTTAAACGGAATTCCATGCACAGGGATAAACCTTATACAAAAGGATATTAAGAAACACTCGTTTTCGTGCGAAGCATTCTGCTTTACTATTATTTTCTTTTTAGAGATTCTTCTCGTGGGTGATCTAAGAAACGGTCACGCGAGGATCGTCATTGAAAACGTGACCGTCGACGAGTACGCCTGTTGCATTGAAAATTTGAGTTGCCCGTAGAGACTTTTACTCGACTCTGTTCTTCAATAATTCAACGAATCCAACGAATTCTCGTAAGTATCTCGAATAAACTATCAGCAGATTTCATTGATAATAGCAACCGTGTGTAATAGTAGCTTTATGGTATTTTATTAATACATTCGAAATTTCATCTTCACTGTAATATTCCACAAAAGTCTCCGTAGGAACTCAACGACTGACAAATTATGTCGCCTGAAAGAAGATGTCGAAACTCCTGTTGCCGAGAATGTAATCTCGTTGCAGACGGATTTTATAGTGCAAGAACTTAGAAAAGACATCTCTAGAGTATCCAGAAGGATATTAAGAAATATGCCTAGCAAGAAACTTTTCAAACCGATATTATTTCACATTACATTACCACGTTTAGCTGCACCTAGACTGTGGATTTTATGCATTTATGATAAATAACTAGACAGCGGATCTTTATGCAAAATAAAAATTTTCATCACGAATCAGTCGAAAAGCAGTCTCGATGATCTAACTTCGCGCGAGATTACTATACCCGCAACAGAAGCGTGCGGATCTCCTTTCGTAGGGTTGCAACGTCGCGCATCTCGGCGGCATATCTAATTCTAGACTCGCATATCTACGGAACTGCGAAGCAAATCGCTGTATGATCTTCGGCGTGGCGCGTCGATGACCGTGTGTCATGTGTCTGCCAGGGAAAACAAAGAAAAGAATACAGTAAGTCCTCGATTTACGCGGTTAATTCGTTTCCAGCGGTTTCCGTGTAATTCGAATGCCCGAGCGCCACCGCTAAAAGTTTCTCAATACAAATCTGCTTTGCACGTACTATAGCTGATTTCATGGAAAATTTCTCACTCACAAATAGACAGCGGATCTTTATGCAAAAGAAAAATTTTCTACCCGAATTGCAACAACCTGGAGTGAAATCGAAATTTATTTTTTCTTTTAATACGTTTAACAGGTTGAAAATAATATAACGCTATATTTATAAATGCTTCTAATATGTTTACATTTCTAAATTACACCTACCCATTTTTGTTATAAATGCATAAACTTCGCTGTTTACTCATATACAGCCGAATGTGTGCACTAATTTGAAAGAAAAATTCTAATAAACCAGCTGATTTCATGGAAAATTTCTCACTCATAAATAGACAGCGGATCTTTATGCAAAATAAACATTTTCTACCCGAATTGCAACAACCTGGAGTGAAATGGAAATTTATTTTTTCTCTTAATACGTTTAACAGGTTGAAAATAATATAACGCTATATTTATAAATGCTTCTAATATGTTTAGATTTCTAAATTACACCTACCCATTTGTGTTATAAATGCATAAACTTCGCTGTTTACTCATATGCAGCCGAATGTGTGCACTAATTTGAAAGAAAAATTCTAATAAACCAGCTGATTTCATGGAAAATTTCTCACTCATAAATAGACAGCGGATCTTTATGCAAAATAAACATTTTCTACCCGAATTGCAACAACCTGGATTGAAATCGAAATTTATTTTTTCTCTTAATACGTTTCACAGGTTGAAAATAATATAACGCTCTATTTATAAATGCTTCTAATATGTTTACATTTCTAAATTACACCTACCCATTTTTGTTATAAACGCATAAAATCCGCTTTTTATTCATAAATCGCTGAACGCCTACACCGTACACAAGCAAATACTTTTATCTTCGCTTCTGTCACATATGTGCCGACAAAGCTCCCGTTCTGGCAATCAAAAAACGAATTTCACAGTTCGGAATTAGTTTTCTGATTCGCTTCTAAGAATTTGCGTAAAACGAATCCGCGTAAGTCGAGGACTACAGCTCGCCACAGAGCGATCATCGAGTCTAGCGTGTCGCCCTCGGTGGGCAAGACATATGTAATCGTGATCTCGCGTCTCGCCATTCATTCGGTAAACGGTCTGGTCTCGTCTCGTCTCGTCTCGTCTCGCATTCGGACCGGCATTGTGTACCGGTCGCCGCTAGGATACTTCTAGGAATCTTAAGGCCACGATACCAAGTCTCGTCAGCGATCGTTGCGAGAGTCTTGCGGGAGTGCACGCGGTGTCGTTTAGATCCGACACCCGAGGGGAAAAATTCGGACCCTAGGAAAATGGCACACGCGCTGCCCCGGCAGATCGATCTATCAGCACGCGGAGAAGCGGAACAGCGTTGAAGATCGATCGAGAATAGCTCTCCCGTGCGTGACGAAGTGCAGAGGAAGTGCATTCGGAAAATGAACCACGGAAAACCAGCCGTTCCCCCGGTCTATCGTAATTCGACCATCGGTCGCGCGTGGAGGAAATGGTATCGGTTAAAAAAATAGCTTTCTCTCTATTTCTCTTTCTGACTCCCCTCTCTCTCTCTTTCTCGCGTCTTACCACCGATTTTCGAGCGAAAAGATCGATGGTCCGAGTATCGAATGGATCACGGTATGGGACACCAGAACGATTCCCATCCTCGATCGACACCACTCGAACGACGCCTACTCTTTACGATGCCCTATATAATTATGGGGGTAGCGTAGCGTAGACGCGGGAAAAGCAGCGAGAGTCTTTGTCCTCGATAGCTGGCATCGATAGCAACGTAACCTCGACTCGGTTTTGTCGTCCGGCGAGCCAGAAAAGGACGTGTGTTCAGAAAATTTCCGAAAATATACCGACGACTAATATGTATACGCTACTGTTCTGTTGAAAACAATACGACGGGTGGAATATCTAAGTCTCGTACGTCTCGCAGTCGTTCTTCGTTAGAGCTTCGAGGAGACACGTCGGGTGAGACACCGGTGGTGTGTCTTTTTTCCCGCGTCTGCGCGCCGACACGGCCCCTCGACCAGGAACAAAAATATTCGTTCTCTGAAAAATGGAAAACTAGCTACGCCCCCGAAGAACTGGTTTCGTTTTGTCTGCGTGCGAACGAAAGCATCAATGTAGTCAACGAAGATACTTTCCGTCGTCGTGGTCCTGCAAAAAGGAGAGGCTGCCGATTTAGCCAAGACGGCGGCGGCTGGTCCTCTCATCGCGTGCTAGAACGGTCGTCCTCGAAACGGAGCGCCGATCGACATGGGTTCAGCAACTGTTTAGGAGAAAATCGCTGGAATAAACGCGAGCCTGAGCTCTTCAGACGGGGGCGCTGGGTCGTCGCAGGAGAGACGAGAGCAACGAGCGTCGAGGTGGTCGCCGCCACGGACGACGCAGCCGGCGCTCGTCGTCCGCGTGAGACGACGTCTGCTCCTCGACGATCCCCAAGGGTCAAGCCTTCTCTTCCTCCTCGTCGATGTCTTCCGACGATTCGGACGAGTCCGTGATCAGGGCAGTCGACAGGCTCGGTACCTTGGCCGAGTACGGGAACGAGCTCATGCGGTACTTGTGCGGTGGATTCCAACACTCCGGCAGCGAATGAGAGCCATCGTCAGTCATCTTGTCCGACTGTGACGTCTCCATCGAACCCAGCTCCATCATCGACACCCTCCTTGTCGGACCCTTCTTGCTACCTGCAACACCAACGCTCTCCGCTTAAGGACTGCGTCTCCTAGACAGACGACATTCGCGCGTGACTGCACACGGTCACCACAATACACTCACACACCGCTAGATCACGTACACGTACGCGAGGATTGCAAGGGTTCGGGATTCCACTCCTGATTACGTAATAATGCAAAAACGAGGTTTCTTAGCAGTCAAAATTGCTAGATGAAAAATCAATCTAGGGATCTATTTACCTCGAAAGTCCTACTTTTACGTTTGCGACGCGTAATTCTCGTTATTCGGCAGCATATCGACAGCCACGATAGGCGGCAGCACCGTCGCCTGTCCATTGCTTCTCGCTGCTCCGCGACATGCTGCCGATTAATGAGAATTACGCGTCGTAAACGCAAAAGTAGGACTTTCGAGGCAGATAGCCTCCTAGATTGATCTTTCATCTAGCGATTTTGACTGCTAAGAAACCCCGTCTTTGCATCATTGAGAAATGAGGGGTGGAATCCTGGACCCTTGCAATCCTCGCGTACGTATACGTGGTCTGGAGGTGTGTGAGTGTACTGTGGCTATGCGCAGTTACGCGCGACCGTCGTCTGTCTAGGAGACGCAGTCCTTAACACTTTACCTACCGGAAACCTATTACCCCTTGTGTAGTGAACCGGGTACCCATTTACAGTATTCCTTTCAACGATTTGTTAACCCTTTGCCGTACCTTTTCTTTTACAGTTACAGCGATTAGAACGTCTTTATGCAGAAAAATGTCGTAGTAGGGAAAAGAAAATGTATATTTTTTATGTGGCTACATTTATTTTAACGATTAAATATTGATTACAAACGAATCAAATTTGATTTCATCTGAAAGGAAACGCGTAACATTCGTATTTGTTAGACTTTGTTAGAAACCTTCATCGCGAGTCTGGCTCGTCAAAGTACGAAAATTTCTCTGAATGTCCATTCTTTACTCGCTGATATACTAATTCATAATCTTATAACGAGAATTTGTGCAAACATGTTAAATACAGAAAAGCTTTAAATAGTCTATATATTTTGGTTGACTATACAAGGATTAACGAATCTCCTTTCGCATTACAATCCTAAATTAAATGATTAGATCACGTTACTGGAGATGATTTGGTTCGCAATTGAAGTTGCTGTTAATGTTCAAAGACGTACCTAATTTTTTGTTGCTGGCATCAAAAGTAGAAAAGGATATAGTGGGTAAATGTAATCTCAACACCAGCCCACCATCAAAAGCAAAAAGCATGAGGAACCGTATCGAAACAAAAAATATATATCTTTTACCTACAAAAGTATGATATAACGTAATTTGGCTTTGGTCTCCAGGATAATCGTAGACCAATTATAAAAACTACAATGAAGTAGAGTGTTCCCTATCATGGTCCTCGTCAGATTCTAAATAAAATAAAAATCATAAAAGTGTGATTAAATAAACAGAAAAAAAGGAGAATTAATGTTAAAAGATAAAATAAAATAAAAGATAAAAGATCTTGTCGAGATTTGACGATAGGAAGAATGCTTACTCGAAGCCATCGAGGGTGAGTCTGTCTGCTCCGACAACAGAAAGTCTTCGCGCTTGTCCAAAATATCTTGATCTATGCTGCTGGGGGTGCAGACGCTGTCGCGACGGAACAGGCCAATCACTGACTGAATCTTCGGCTGCTCGATTCCACCTGAGATCCAGAAAATTCGTTACCATTGTGAATCAACATCACGCTCCAGGATGTTTCATTTATCTTGTCGATTCGAGTACGAATAAACGAGACACCCTGTACACGGTGCACGAAAACGAGAAAGCAGTGCTTGAGAAAGATAGGTCAAACAGAAAAAAGTGACTGTTCTCAAAGGCTGAGTTCGAGCACGGCAAGAAAACCAAACGAATTCGCATGTTGTTCTCGTGTGTGGCGAGCGAGTGCGCGTGTAGATGTGTGTATGCGTGTATGTGCGAGATCTGCGAAAAGGGGATTGGGTAATCCAAAGTTCGAAGAAAGGAGCGCATTTCCTATACAGACGTCAAGAAAGAAAAACGTAAAAACGACAGGAAATCTGGAAAGATCTGATGCGTGACATTTACATGTTCTCCAACCGGAAGTGGACGTTTATCGCAGTCCGAAGGTATCCCCCGGCTTCGTAAGCTGCCCTCGTCTTCAAAAATATGGATCCCCTGTAAAGTAGCGGATTTTTCACCGTCCACGTACCTGCCATTCGACATCTAACCATCGAATCGATACATTTTTAGTTCATTACACGACGATATAGCTTTGGAGTTTGTTACTTAGACGCAACATCAAATTACGGTGTAGCGAATCGTTACAGAGACTGAGTAACTTGTTCAAAAATCTTCTATTTTCGTGTGTAAGGAATTACCCGACCCCCAATAAAAATATCAACGAGAGATTCAACCAAAACAAGCAGTGTCGAACAGTTGTTCTTTTTTTTTTTTAAATATAATACAACCAAAATGTATGGCTTCTATCGGTGAATAGAATTGCAAAGAATAAATGTTGTAGTGTATTAACACGTTGACTGCGTGACGCAATTTATACATGGTGAGTCTGGGGTTTTGTAGAATTTTTGAGGACGTTCGCTCGGCAGTCAGCGTGTTAAAGGTGTAGATCAGCGATGGGCATCATGTCAGGGGCCCCTCAGACGCCTGCTTCCCCCACCAACCTCTCTTTCTGTGCATCCCCTTCCTCCACACTAACGACGGATGCTGGTGGGGGACAGTGGCAATATGAGTTGAGACAAAAATGCTCGTCCCTGGTGTAGATCGTTTAACTGTATGTCGTGTCAGCCAATGAAATCAGTGTACCGTCGCTAGTACTTTATCTCTGCTGCTATTTGGTCTTACGTCCGCAATGGAGTGTCGAGAATGGTGTACATTAGGAATTGTTCCGGTAATCTCACCTAAGAAGGTAGCCGAAGGGGAGCTATACGGTAGATACTCTTTGTTGGAACACCAAGCAGGGAATTCATTTTGTTTAAGAGGGTGTCCGGAATCATAGTCATCCTCCCTCTTCCACGGTAGCATGGTCTCGGTAGCGGTGGGCGTCGTCACCCGGTAGGTTTCTACAATTCGAAAATCGAAATAACTATCAAAATTCCAATCGCTATCGACGAAATCGTACAATTTGAAGCGAAATAATCTGACGGAAACTTCGAGTGCATGCATACTCCATTAACTCTTTAAATAATAATCAAAGAGGAAATGTTTAGAGAACATTTATATTGGTATTGTTGTACGTAATACTTAACCTCCGGATGCACAGAGCAGATGTAGGACACCTACCTTGTAACTTAAAAAATCTGTTTTGCTTATTTTATTAACGATCGTTATTTCTATTCATTTATTTCATCATCGTTCGCCGTATTTCAATCTAACAAACTCTCTTCGCCACCTGTGTATATGTAGCTATACCGGGTGATTCACGAGAAACAGCCGAGAAACAGGAGAGCAAAGTTCTACTGTTAAAGGAGGCAACATATTTATGGCGATATAAAAAAAAATATTCTGATTGTTGTCGTTTTCGTGTCAAGACGAGCTCGATGAAGTACTAAACTACGACAGGAAAATTTACGATAAAGCAATGATAACTTTAAAATGTGCAATCAGCTTATTTGAAATCAACGAAATCGATCACCTTCAAAAGAACTTGAAAACGACAACAATCGGAACGTTTTTTCGTATCACCATATTGGTCTCCTTTAATCTTCAAGCCTAACAGAGCTGTTTGGATCGTCTGTTTCTCGCGAATCACCCGGTACATGTGATCAAGCATCCCAGAGTTAGTAATAAGTTTTAGTATACCACCCCTGGCTGAAAATATCTAAATAGAATGCTTGTTTAAATCAATATCACGATTTTTCTAAATATGTATCTTATAAAAAGAACCTGCTTGTGCTCGTATTTAAATTTAAATGCCAGGGGCGTGCAGTTTGGAAACTACAATTCAAGATCTAAATACCGGATAATTCAATGAAAGGGGGAATAAACTACAAGAAGGGTAGAGTATCTATCGATAAAAGTAATTGTACCATCGCATCCTAGCTTCATGTCCGGGTCCTCTGTGCTAATGGTGTCCATCGAGGTAGTCGTGGTGATGCCATGTTGGTGATCGGCGTTCACGTTGGACGAGTCTATGCAAAATCAAGCGATAAGTTATTTGCCGGTGAATCGCCGAGGTAATTAGTTCTCTAACTCTCCGCTCATTGAAAGAAGACTTTAACGAGTACGGGACTAATCATGGTGGAACTGATTCCTCAAAGGAGTCGAGTAAAATTCGTCGGGAACTTCGTCGCTCTAATGAGACATGGAACTTCGGACCGTATCAGCTCGATGAAGGAACAGGATGCGAGATAAAGAGAGAGAGAGAGAGAGAGAGAGAGAGAGAGAGGGAAAAATATGGAATTCTTACCGGAAGTACGAGCCGTGAAAGTTATCGCGGATTCCCAGTCCTCTTTGCTGGACGGCTTCGAGGTATCCCCGTTCTCCAGCTCGTACAGCACGCCGTTGATGTAATCTGCGACGAATTCAGATTCACGTATTCAAACGAGAACTTCCATGCAGACCCCTATCTATTTTTTGCCGCTGCGAACGAGCATCAATAGTCTTCCCGTAACTTACCCTGGGTGAACAACTTCGTCGAGCCGTTCTGCTGGAACTCCGGGAAACTCACGTGATTCTGCTTGCCGTCCTACAAGAAACGGAAGTTTTAATTGCGAGCCGACTGATTCAGATAGAAATAAGACACTGCCGTGGCTAACGAAAAGAATACGCCTATGCTGGCTGAAATTCTCTTTGAATTTCAATTACCAGATTGCGGATTTTGCGCGTCCACGATTAAAATTATGAAACACGCAGCAATAACCTCGTATGAAAATTAGAGGAAGATTTACTTAGCGGTAGATAATTGTATCCATAATTATGAAAGTGGTCTAAGCGATATATTTCTTGTTTCGAGATGTTTCAAGGAAGAGCTAAATGAATTCTATAAATGTTGAAATAACAAGCGTAAAGATTATTATTATTCCTTTGAAATTTTGACTTGGACCACTTTTTGGAATCTGTTTCTCGCAACTGCTTCAGAAAATGTCGCAGTAAATATTCTAGCGATAGATTCGAAAGTTCTTCTGCAAAGAATTTACTGTATAAATCAAGATTGCGTCTAGACTTTTTGAAACAGCGTCGGTACTCGGCCAAAGCAGAACGTCCACGGTTAAATGGCGTTTTGATACTCACTTTGAGCAACTTCTTACTGCGCTTGTGACGATGCTTGTGCTCACCCATCATCCGTCGTATGTTCATGTGCATTTTGTAATTGACTTGGGTCGATAGATCGCGATCGTTCACCGCGTGTCGGCTGTAGCTCAGTCGTCGATGCTGGGAGAATTTTATTTCATCACTCAGGAACTTGTTTCCATCCCCCTTTTTCTTTATTTTTATATAGCGGTTCTGAAATAGGTAGCTAAACTTTAGGAGTGCATGGTTCTTGCGAGATACTCGTTCACAACACCGTACCAACTACAATTCTTATATGTTTTTATTTTTATTTCTCGCTCTCTCTCGCTCTCTCTCTCTCTTTCTCTCCCTCTCTCTTTCTTTCTCTCTTTCGCTCTCACGAACGAGCACCCAAAAGTTCAGCCACTTACTTGAGAATCACCCTGTAGAAGCGGTAACAAAGGGTAAAAAAAGGAACGTTTGGAATTCGAGGGTTGCTTCCTTTGCTCCTTAGTGCAAGCGAAAGCGGTGAAGATCCGCCGAGGAACTCTCAATTGTCAATCTCGCTCGGCTCGTTTCGAGCAATCGATAACACGAAACTTTCGCTCTCGATCATTTCGCTGGATCCTCACTATCGCTCTCTCCAGCCTCTGGCGAATATTGACAGTTGAAAATTCCCGGCTCGCGGACGCGATTTGCATCCCCGAGGCAGAGGGTTGAAACTCGCGTCGCTCGTATCCTTTCATTTCTTTTTTTTTTTTTATGAATACGCGACACGAGTCGAGAGGACGACGGGGGAGGGTTGAAATTTTTCAGCGTCGCCCCCTAAACATGCCCCCCGTCAGCAAAGTTTTCAGGGCCGCGAGCATATATGTAAATCGGTCGTCAGCAAGGAGGGTGTCTTACCCTCTTGTAAGGCTTGCAAAGTTCCTCGGCCAATAGATGATGGATCCTGGCGTCGGTCAGGTCCTTCTTGGAAGGGTTGTACTCCACCTCTTGAGGATCAATATTCCAGCCCGCTTCGAGCTGGCTGCAGCTTGGACTGGAAGGAGAAAGAATGAGACTGCATTTTATGACGGGCTGCCACTTCAAGATCGATACCGTGCCTCGAGGAGCGTTCGCCGTTCAATCGAGATACAATGCAGAGACTTATCTCCGGCTACGATTCCCGTGCAACGTGTACACCGGGTCTCTGAGTCACTTCTACTTTCCAGCCCTAAACTACTTTCGGAGCCATCAACGTCCCGGACAGTGATGCTGGGCTTATTCGACGTGACGGCTCTCGAGATAACGTGGTTGGGACCTTTCTTCGATGCGACAATGGAGCACATGGCTGATCAATAATTGCCAAACCGCGGTGACTCAGAAAATTAAACGCACGCTCCTACTCGGCTTTCCTTCGCTGTCGACCCTCGCAAAATCATCTAATTTTGTTAACCTCTCCTCTAAATTTCGAGAAAATTTCTACACTTCAAGATCACGATGGAATTGGACAAAGTGAACGTAAAACAGCGACATTAGAATTTCATGCTTCCACACTGATAAGAGGCACATCTTCACTCGTCACACGTTAAATACGCTATTATTTCTCCGTTCAACAGTTGTCCACAGGGTGAGTTAAGAAGCGTGATCAATAGACAGAGGATTTTATGAGTTTATAACAAAAAAATGGGTAGGTGTAATTTAAAACAGTGAAAACATTAGAAGAATTTCAAAATACTGTTATATTATTTTCTATTTCACTGCAGTTTGTCGCAACCCAGATGGAAAATTTATATTTTCCATAAAGATCCGCTGTCTACACTTTGATGCAGTCATCTTAAAGCTCTTCTTGGACCATGTTATTTCAGCCAGAAAAATTTCTGATCGATCCACTAGCAACAGAATAATCTAAGCTGACCGTTAGATCTTTAGGCAAAATAAAAATTTTCTACCTGAATTCCAATAAACCGGAGTGACATAGAAATTGATTTTCTCTTTTAACCCTTTCCGTCACGAATTATTTATTCCTGGAAAAAATCATGGCTTTTCAAAGCAGTCCTTTGAAAATATAAATGTTTGCATTTATTTGGTATGCCTTTATATGAGGACGCCGTGACCGAAAGGGTTAATGCGTTCAATAGGTTGAAGATGATATAAAGGTATTTTTAAATTCGTCTAATGTTTTGAATGTGTCAAATTACACCTACCAATTTTTGTCAGAAACGCATCAAGTCCGCTGTCTACTGATCACGCTTCGTGATTAAACTCCGGTCAGTCCTAGCCCGTTGATTAAAACCTTCGTTATAATTAATATTGTCCTGCTTCGTGGCGTGGTGGTAGCGCACCTGTTGTTTCAAAGGAGTGTGCTCCGCGAGCATTTGTTATTGTGAAAATAAGCAGGTCAAGTATGAACGAGATAACTTCTTGTTCGGTACGTATTGAATCGTAACCGGGAACACGAATGAGGATGACGGCGAGGGGGCGAGGGGTTGGTCGAGAATGAAGTCGGGAACAGCGAAAAAGGAGAAATCATACCTTCCATTGAAGTGTCCCGTGTTGCTATAGTTCCGGAATATCGCGGACATGCTCTCCGTTCCGCTGATATTACCAATCGTGGACGCGTTCCTCCTAATGTAATCCAGCGCGTCTTTCATCGCGAGCTTCGAGTACGTTTCCAATATTTTCGGCTCCGCGCCGTAATGATCCCGCACCAAATAAGGTCGAATGAACTTGTTATCGAACCGTTTGAACCTGGAAAAACATCACAATGCCAGAAAATAACGAGGTTCCACGCAGCGTGCGCTGGCGGCAAATGAGGGTTCAGCAGCTCGGAATCAACGCAGCTTTCTTCATAGTTACAAATTAGAAATTCATTATAAATTGTAAAAGAATAAAGAGATTTTAATCTCTTAACTGCGGAATTTAGTTTTCAAAGTCCACCACAGAGTGCGGAATTAAACTCAAGCAATGACGAGTAAACACGTCGAACGCAGGGCGAATGGTCCTATTATAAATTTTACGAAAAGGTTATTGTTATTGCACCGCAACAGAGATTTGGATTGACGCGTATACACGCCGAACGCAGTAAACAGGTTAAAAGAAATCTTAGACGAATAAAATTGATTTCACAAGGCTAAATATTATCTGTATATGAAAAGTCATTTCTTCCTGAATGAATTTCGTTCAATTTTCTTGGTTCGGGTACTTCGACTCTCGAACTGCTGAAACGACGTTGCTGAAACGACGTTGCTGAACCAGCGTGTAACGCAACGCCTCGAAATGTAACAACGAGAAGACAAACGGTTCCACTAGGTGTCGCCGAGAAGCAAAATTCTGCTTCATTCAATTTTTGAACTCGCACAGAAGCTTGCTTTCGTACCGAAGCTCGCTAATCGTACCTGTCGCACAGCTCGGCGTTACCTGTTACCGGTTTGCAACGATTTCTCGCTGTTTCGCGATCAAGGTATTCGTTATGGAACGCAGAAAAGCTATGTACTTGTCTCGGACGTGGTAGTTGCCGTGCTTCCCCAAAATGTCCTCGATTGCGGCCATAACGTGATCCAATAACTGAAAATAGAAACGTCATTTCCTCTCTCACTTTGCAACGGTTTTCGTGTAACTTTTTTTTTCCCTTGCACGTCCGGCGAACGGTGCAGGGCAGACCGTGGTCGCTTATTATATCCGTTATCTGGCGTGATATATGCTAAGAGTATCAACCACGAAACGACTCGGTTAATTTACCGAGCCATTGTTCTTGTTTTGACACGTTCATTTGCGAACCGGGGGACCGCGGGGGCCGGGCCGCATGAAAATCAATGCGATCCTCGGTGCACACGCGGACGGCCAACGATTATTGATTCCCCTGTATCGCGGCCCGGCTATTCTTTTTCAATATTTACATTAACGACACGAGAATGCGCCGGCAGCCGCCTGTCTATAATTTATAACGCGGCCGGGCTCCTCGCATCCCCTCGCTCCTTCCTTCATCTAGTATTTTTATTAACCGATCGATCCCCCGTTCCGGTAGAACGAATTGTTTTGTAAAAAAAAAGGAAATAAGGAGAACACGCGACGTACCCTCTCGTGAATCCTCTCGTTCATCGTCGGCTTCTTCCTCTCGGCTCTCTTCACGTTCAGGATCTTTACCAGCGGCTTGATCGTGATACCCTGAAAAAGAAAACGGTATTGCTGGTCAGTTTACGTACCACGGTTCTCTACCCGCAGTTCATTGACAGCGACCGCTTTATTTGAACAGCTGCGACGCGTTACGTGGGCGAGCGACTTCGAAACTTCGGGATGTACATGCTCGAGAAGTTCCCAGACTGATTTTTTTTACAGGCATACCTGTAGCCACATTTTTATTAAGCTACGCCGGTACTATGTAATTCGAACCCCTCTCGGTGCCATACAATTTTATTGTTTCACCGCGTTCGTTTGTCTTTGTTTTTTAGTGTTACGATAACGGAGCCTGTTGGAATTTATTTCATAAAAACAGAACAAAATCAATCCATTAGTTGTTTAGAAGGAAGAATGTACTGTAACGACAGAACTGTAATGACAGAACTGTAATGACGTGTCCCTCAACGTGACTCTGGTATCCGGTTTTTAATAAACTTACAGTTTTTCCAGATAAAGAATGTAGTCTACAGGGTGTCCCAAAATTCCTTCAACATCCGGAAACGGGAAGTTCCTGAGATTATTTGAAGCAACATTTTTCTTTGCAAAAATTCGCTTCGCGGCCTTTGTTAAGGAATTATTAACGAAAAACACGGACCAATCGGAGCACGGTTACAGTGGCGTCGCCGTTGGCCGGCCCAGAATCAATCGAATCAATCCGCTGTAGCCGCGCTCCGATTGGTCCGTGTTTTTCGATAATAACTCCTTAACGAAGCCACATTTTTGCAAAGGAAAATGTTGCTTCAAATGATCTCAGGAATATTTCCGGATGTTGAAGGAATTTTGAGACACCCTGTATACCCATAATCCAATAGAGCCTGGTCCACGACAACGCACTGTAACTGTTGTTAATAGATTGTAGATTTTTTATGCATTTGTGGTCCACAAACTTTGGAATTCTAAAATATAATTCTGTAGATTTTGGGGGAAGTAAGGGGTTAAGAATAGGTAGGCATAGGCGTCGCCATGTCATAAACAAATCGCGTAGGTACCTAAGAGCCTGAGAATGTGTGCAGTCCGTTTGCGATGACGTATGAACATTAGATACTTGGCGAGGTGGAAGAACGATGGAAGATGAATATAGTACCAAAAGGAGCTGATAAACGTCCTCTCGAATGAAAGGGATTGCGAACGGACCTCTAAGTCGTGTCAAGAATGGTTTAGAGATGCCTACCAGGATTTTAAGAACCTGTGTTAAGAACCAGTTCCCAGAATCACACTGTATAAGGTTTTAGCTGTACTCAGGTATTTTCTATGATGGTAGTTTCGGTCTTTTGCGTGAACTTAAATGCGTGGCAGTCCTTTAAAACCCTTTGCTTTATAATATCGTGTCTGACTCGCGATGAAGATTCTGATAGAAATGTATGTTAACGATTTCCTCTAAACCGAAATGCAATTCTATTTTGGTTTTGTTAATATACAGCTACCGAGGAACATATAAGCATACAATTTATATAACTTTCCTCCTTTCTTTAAGAAATTACGATCTACAAAAAAGTTCTAATCACTGAAACCGTAAAATAAATCGTAAAGGGCAAGGGGATAAAGGGAGAGGGAGTGTAGATGACTACCACGATGTGTCGTAGCGTAGATTTTCGTGCGACTAAGGGTAGTGACCGGTCGAGGTTCACTGTCGAAAACATCCTAGTTGTACCAATCCGAGCAGAAGAGAAGAGAAACTCACCGCACAGAAAACCGAGGTTGTACTCGTATAATTGAACATGAATAATCGAGCATTAAATACTTACGAATGTAAAGGCAAGTTCGAGCTCGGGCAGGGCGGCAGGTACCGCGTCGGAGAAATGAAATTTCGTTGAGCAAGCCTGAGGAAATGATTCTAAGACGTGTGTCCCCGAGCAGTCAAGGGATATTAAAATAAATGTTGAAAGTTCCTGTGGCACGTGCACGCGCGTGTGCATAGAATCTATACATTACCGTGCACTATTATCGTGGTAATACGAAGCTCCGCAACCAAAAAAGAATCGCCGAGCGGCTCTTTAGCGAATAATTTATGCAGGATCGAGCTAGGCGGTTGTCGCGAGCGGCGTGCACCGAATGCCGCCATCGATATCGAATTTCCGATCGACTGGCCGACAAAGTCGATGGTGTTTTTAGAACTAATGGAACCACGGAGTTGGTCCCACTCCAATCGCAAACAGGACGCGCCTTCAGGATGAAAGCAGACGGAGGGGTGTTTTATTCCATTCCACCGACCGCTCTATACCATCCCCGTGACGCTTAACCTTTCGCAATCTAATTGCGTTTGTATTTGATTCGCTCTTATTTTAGACCGGTTTTAATTCCTGGCGGAGGAACTATCTGCAGAATTAAAAGCGGATCATTTTGTCTGTACGGAGGTGAGTGGGCGTGCAGAAGGAAAGTCTACGGAGAAATGCGCCGTTTTGCTTTTCAAGGATGGCTAACGGCGGACGTCTATCCCCTCGGACTCGTTGTATACGGCCTCGCGTATAAAAGAAGAAAAGAATCTTTCGCGTCGGTTGTATCCGGCGTTAATATCACGGAGAGATATACTTGCGGCCACTAGACCGTGTTTCGTATACCCATAAAAGCCTATGCCCGAGGTCGAGTTTATCCCCTCCCATCTGGTTGTCTATGATGTTAAAATGACTGAGCCCGGTAATAAAAGTCGCTGCGCCAACGCACGGGGGAAAAAAAAAAATGTAACCGTACAAATTGCGGTAACGGTGCATTCTTTCCTTAAGCAGAGACCGCCCCATGCAAAATGTTGCTCGGCTGCTCCTGCCAGCCGGGATCTAATCGAAAAGCCCCGGAGTTATAGCTCCGGCGCGCAACGATAGATAATAAATTTCAGAAAACTTCGAGAGGAGCCACGTTCTACTACCTAATAGAACATTAATTCCTGTCAAAATTTGGCAGCTCCTGACCTGGAAACTTTGGGCGTTCCGTGCGAGCGAGCCCCGGGATGACAACGTTTAATTATTTGAAGATTGCGAAATTATGGGAGCCAATAATTGGGGAGTTCTCAGATTAGAAGATAATTGAGACACCTCTTGCCTGTACCTTGATTCGAGAAGTTCGACATTTAACGTATCCTTTTGTTAACTTTTCATTACTCGCATACAGATACTTACAGTCTGAAAATTTGAAATTTTGCGTTTAGAGCATAAACAAAGGTGTCGATTATATTAGCAAATATATATTTTGCGTCGAAGTAGTTATTTTGTTCGATGTAAAGATTTATTTATTAAATTTATTTCAGTTTAAGAAAATTTAGAATACGCGTTCCGTAGATCTGTATCGATTCAACATATTCTGAAAATTTCATCAGAACGTCGACGTTGCAATGAGATGCAAACGTTTAAAGATAAAATGTTTGGATAAAAATATGCGTTGAAACGATAAACTGCAGCATTATCGAATATCGTAGAAAATTTTAGATTTCGACGTAAATAATGATTTTTCATTTGAATGATTTTTATTTTAATTGGTATTTTGAAGTTTACTATTTGAATATTTGAGAATTTGATGGTTCGGGAATTTAGGAATTTAAAAAATGCGTGTATTTTATAGATGCGAAATTCCAGTTTTAGGAATGAAGCAGCGGGGACAATCTCCCGGTGAGCGATCGCGGATTTCACTGTGACGGATCGAAAATTTAATAACAGTCAATTCGGCCGGTTTTATTGAATGGTTCCCGGGTCTAAATCAACATTTCTGAAAGTTTGCCTCTGTGCAACCCCAGCGCCGCGGAGCGTCGAGTGCCACACTTCGGGGGATGTTGATTTAGAGAAAAGGGATTTTCCTGCTATTATAGTACCCTCTTTAAATCGAACAACCTTTATCGTTATTCTTCTGTGTACCTACATTCGTGCTCGGAAATTTTCGGGCAGTTACTTCGAGCACAACCTCTATTATTCTCTCGAACGAATTTAGTTCGCTAGCGTCACGTCGGCCGTATGTGTCGATATTCTAATTCGATCATTATAATTTATAATACCGACATTTAACGCTCCGCAGAGGCGCTATGAGTGTTTTCAAAAGGGAAATTATTCTCGATCGAAACCCCTTCTCGTCGACAGTCTGTGTGGACATAGAAAACAAAAACATTCGGCTCTTTACTCTTTATTAAATCAATAAATAATATCATTTGCGTGAATTTACTTCGGTAATTCGAGCATAAATTCGAGGTGATCCTTCGTAACTGGAAGCATTAGTTTAATGAATTTAAAATTGCATTAAGTGGCCGGGATCTTGAAACAACGAAGCACGGAATTGTATGATCCACTTCCGTTAACAACATTAACCATTGATTTTTTTATATTGCTTCATCTTATTCCAACGAAGCAGACTCGTAATTATAATTTCGAACAGAATCTATGCTAATATCGATATTATCCGTTGTCCGATGCAGACATTTTCTTTCATAAAGTGATTAAAGACAAAGAAGTTTACGCAAAATAAAAAATGTTCTATGTAATTCACAACAAACTGGAATGAAATATAAATTTAATTCCTTTCTTAATATGTAAACTGCTGAACTTGATGCATTTATGGCTTATAAAAATGTTCAAAAAAGACTAGAATATAAAATACGATAAAATTTTTTGCAATTTTCATTTGTTTCGGATCTACACAGGCTGGTCCCATTAAAAATAGGATTTTACTCTGTTCCACTTCCTTAAAACTTGTCGACAAAAATTGGAAAACGCATAAACATCCGCAGTCTATTAATATGTTTAATAAATTAATATATTAATATGTTTAATTAATACAAATAATGAAACAGTGAATTTTTAAATTCTTCTAACGATTTTACTGTCTTAAATGACACCCACTTATTTTTCCCAAAAATCCATAAAATCTATCTAGTTGTAATCTTGAACATCAATTTGTTTTTCTTCGAATGTTCATAAAAATCTGTGGAGTACATAAAACAATTTTTACGAGAAAGTATAGGGGAGAAGTAAGGGTTAGGATCGAATGGTGGACGAGTATTTCGTTTTTCTCGATGGCGTGGGTCGAAAGCGTGTGACAGGGGGGGTTCATATCTTTAACCCTACGGTGTCCCTAGTAGTATAACCATAGCTGGCAGCTGGACAGCTTGGGAAACGCGACACCGGCTGTTTGCTGAGATAATGCTACAATATTTGTTCTTCCGCGCGGTGTCTCCCCTGTTATCTCTGTCAGAAGCGAAAAGTTCGGTTACCTGAATGAACACGGTGAAGTAGATGACAGCGATGGTGGTGGTGACGAACATTGGCTGCAGGGGCACGTTCCTTGGGTCGATCAGGAGCACCAGAGCGAAAGCGACGGCTCCCCGTAAACCGCCATAGGACATCACGAATTTCTCCACCTTTTCGAGTTTGTTCAAACGGAACTGGTTCGCCACCGCGGACAGCACGATCACGCCTGCAACACCGGTTAATGATTTTCGTTAGGGTTGGCCCCGTTTAGCCGACGACGTGGCCTTCGTGAATTTTTAAATCCCACCGACGTCGGCATCGGCGTCGTTGTCGTTGTCGGCGTCGCGCCGGACAATTTACCGGTAAACTGTCAGTAGAATCGAGAAGCCGTAAGCCAGTGACAGTAATCCGCGATGCGAACTGATGGTTGCGGAAGGAGGGACGAATCCTTTTAAGTCTCCCGAGATTTCGTAACTTAAGAGACGCCGAAACGCCTTGAATAGCGAAGCAGAGGATCTTTTGTCCCTTTGTTCTCCTACCTCGCTGACCAAAATCGTCCCGTGTCCCGATAACGGTCCTCGCTTCGGTACGTACAACTGTGAATACCACCGACGAAAAACGTTCGACGAATTTCCCGAGGAAAAATCAGAATACCAGCCTCGTTCCGTTTCGGCGTGCTCCCATGACGAAGTGACTCGGATTAGATCATACCAATCTCCCCTTTTAATATTTCAAACGTTACGTTTCGCGGCACCGAAACCTATACCAGAATTTACCAAAATAGGCTAGAATATACTTGAATATACCAGAATATTCCAGAATACAACAGAATCTAGTAGAATATACCATAATTATTATCCAGCCTCTTCTGTATCTCATAAATGCTTATGACACGTTTATAAAAACAATAAAAAACGTCTTTAGAATCACATTATACCGAATAAGATCGGAAGTCCCTCGCGAGTTTCCCGTTGGCAATAACCGCAGTCGGCGAGCTGCTCTAAAAACAAGTTTTTATATTAATCCGAAGACATTCCGTATATATTGCATGCCGATAAGCTAATATATATAGTCGGGCTCAGTCGAACCACTTCGAATAAACTCTATATTCGCTCCTCCCACAGTGAATCTTGGCGGAAAATTTGCCCGAAAATCGTTCGAAAATGCATAAAACATGTCCCATCCCCGGACCCCCGTGCCAAAGACGGTCCTCCTCGAACTATCGGTGCTAGCCGTCCTTGTCGGCGGCTAGAAGATCCGACTATAAGAAACGATATTCTTGGCACAATCCCGTAACCGGTAAGTGACACACGATAAGCGGTGATTGGTTTAGCTTAAGTCCCTTATCCCGTAATACCATTAGCAAGTCGAACTCGTCTGAATCGCGCGGGAGGCATTACATATCCTCGCGAGTGGCTGTATTGATTCGAACGACGCGATTAGGGGTTTTCCTCGAGCACCCAGCGAGTCGTATCCCTAACCGCGGCCGACCTTGTACTCGAAAAGAGATTTCGAAAAACAAGATCAAACGATCCGATCCTTCCCGCTCGTACAGTGCTGCGATTTGAGGTGCTGGATGGACACAAAACCTTCTTTACGACTACCAATACAAAGTGTGAAAATATTGGAAATATTAATCCGCATATTCTTCTGTTTCTTCGCGCAACGTATCCATACACGATTTCTACAAAACATATTTACGCTATCCATTAAGATGAGATTGTCTTTCCGAAAATTCCTCCAAACTTCCAAAAATTCATACCGTGAAATAGCGATCACTGTCACTGAAAATATAAATATTGTTCATTTGGGCAGATTTCCGCGTTTGAAAATTTTTACATGAAAAGACTGTTTAATGTCTGCTCTAATGCTCACCAAAAGAAATTTTTGTGCTTACTTTATTGCCTACTGGTAAATTACGTTATGAGTTTTGTCCAACCAATTTGCATTGACCGCAACACTGTGGATGATTAATTCGCGGTACGGAGACAACGCTGTTATTAATCTTACGGAGGAAATTATGTAGAAACGTGGAGTCCTCCGGAGAAGAGACTTCCCCCCACCCTCTCTCTCTCTCTCTCTATCTCTCTCTCTTTCTTTCTCGCTCTGTACTCGAAAGATCAAAAAGAATTCGCTGTTTGAGTCTACCGGGTGTCCTTAGAGGACACGGCGCGGAAGATAATATGGAGAGAAAAAAGAACCGATGTAACATCAAAGACAAATGTTCAATCAAATAATGGTGTTCAACTGAGGAGAGAATATCTGTGTCTGCAATCTTCAACATGGCGGCGCGCCGCGCTGTCGTCGTCCTCTGTGCGAGGTTTAGTGACCCGGCGAAGACGCCGACACAGACATATCAAAGTTAAGCCAGTTTTAATAATACTAAACTTTGATCTTTGGAGAAAATTTCTCCGACAAACACTGCCGGCCATGCTGGCCTTTATTTTATCTTTTCCATCGCTACCTTTGACATTCCGCTGCCGGTCTATATTCGCTGGAAATCGTGTGCCTCTGGTTTTATTCAAATTTTTGTTTTCTATTTTCTTTCTTTTACTATGGAATTCGAGCCTGGAGTCGACTTTGAACATAATTATTACACTGCAAGCTGTACGCGTTTATAGTTACGACTGATCTTAAAAACCTGAATGTAGGGAAATGTTTAAAAAGGTTTAACGTTACTGCGACCCTCGGTTGAACTGTGCGTTTGAATCGACTGTGAGAAATAAAGGACCTGCGCATATGTTTGTGACAATATTTTTATACGTTCGCGAACGTAAAATCACCTTTGATATGCTACAACCGCGACGAGGAAATTCTTTGCGGAGATGACTCGAAATACTAAAAATGTTAGAGAATCAAGCTGACGTCTTAAATTTTGAGAGAAAAAGAAGAATGTGTGCCAATCTTTTATTGTTTGTAGAAATGAATTATTTGTTTGTACATTTCAGCTCGCGAAGGATTAGAAAATCGTGTGAAGTCTGTATAAATTCCACACCTCGTCACGTAACTAGTGTTAATACAGACAGGGAATAAGCAGCGAAATCAAAATACAATTTGAACCGTTCAATAATTCAAAATCTGTACGCAAGAGGAGAATAAATTTCAAATAAACTTTTTCATTTATACTGTGGACATTAGTTCAATGAACGTTTTTCTAATTATAAATAATCCTCATTTCTATTGAATCTATATCGATTGCCACTCAAGACAACACATCCCTAATCAACGAATTTGCTAAAGTGAAAGTTAAGAGTAAGTAGTAAAACTGCAGTAGTTGTTGCAGTTGATAGTTGATATTTTCAAAATAAAAATGATATTCGTACATGTTCTGCAGCTTTCTTTTTTAAATCACAATCGAAGGTTATTTGAAGCAAAAATACCAATGAAGAGGTGGCATCTCGAAGACTCGCATAATCCTGAGAAAATCTACGGCACGAGGCCCTGAATACAGAAAAGGAACAGTTTGCAACCTGAATAGTTCAAAATTATTGTTTTTGGATGGAAACAGGTCTGCAGAGGCATCAATAATAGTACAATAGCTGTTAAGCCTGTCCCAGCGACTCGTTTGGGACGAGCCTATAGCAATTAGAGTGTAGTGGACGGCTATCCTAAACAGGTCTTTAGGAAAGCAGGCTATAAAGTTCATGGCACGTTAAAGCGACTAGTTTTCGCGCATAAGCGGTGTATAGTTTACAAGGTAGGACTCACCGACGATCCGATACACCGAGCAAAAGACGATGGTCGTGAGGACGAACCATGTGTTCCAGTTGTGGGCGTTGTTCACGGTGGCCACGCCGAGGAACATGAATATAATGGTCTCGGATCCGCTCGACAGCATTTTCATCGTATATTTGACGGTGGTGTGCGACTTGTGCGATATATTGGCCTCCACGTAGTTCTTCATGGTAATGCCGCAGAAGGTGATCCTGCGATAAAGAGGCCACGGATAATGGGGGGTGGAAACCAAGGGGAGAGAGAGGACGCGTGCGAGCTCGGGAAACTCGAGTTATCGATCGTCTCGCGCCGTTTCCTAAACGCCGTCGAAATTAATTCGGACATACGATCCGGGACGGCGACGTTTACAAAATCGATGTTCACGGTGTTAGGGGACGAGGGTCCTCTCTCTCTCTCTCTCTCTCTCTCTCTCTCTCTCTCTCTCTTCCTTCGCTCTCCGATCTCTCTCGGTCTGCGGTTATAACACGAACATCCCTGCCGAGAGATTTACGGGGGTGGGCACGTCTTACGTGGGACCCTCGTTAGCCGGGCTGATCAACTTCGTGAAATATAAAGTCGGAAAACACTTACGATCACCGACATTCTATTTTAACCCTCGTCCCTCTACTCCAGTCAATTTGACACGTTACTCACTGCCTCCGAAAACACCTCCGAAAAAAATCTGTGGTTGCAAGGAAGAACGCCGCATGCAACACACCTTCACTTTCGAGATACGTACGGATTTTTCTGAACCTTTCGAATTCCTTTTTAATGACTTTTTTCCTGGTGAACACGTAAATCCTATACTCCAAAGCACATTTAATGCATAAATTCGAATTGTTTTGAAATCGTGACATGCGGCGTTTTTTTCCTTGCAACCACGGAAATAATCGTACAGCGATAAACACGGACTGCAATCCGCTTACACAATCCGTTATTCAGTTTTTATAAAGATCTTTTTGAAACGACCCTAAAAACGAGGAAAAGTTTTCTCTTCAAAGAATTTCCTATACATTTGAAAATTGATGCTTCCCCTTTACAACAACCTCCTGGAACTTGATACACGATCTTTTTCGGCAGTGTTAAACGACAGAAAAAGGAAGTACAAATTTTTGGGCTGGTTGTTCGCCGAAATTGACAATTTTTGATCGTTCGTTCTTCCGGCATATCGATTTTTCACTGCCCTGTCGATTTAATACCAAGGGACAGTTTAAGTGGGAAAATGAGAGACGCACGGGGGTTAATGCGTCAAACGTGAACTAAATGTCGTCGGAAATTTCTGCAGAGGTCGAAACCACACCCTGCTGAAATAGAAGTTCCGAGGACTCGCGCGGGTCAACGTATTTACTATCTCTCAGTTTTATTTTAGTGATTTCACTGTTTGAATCTTCTGTGTTTCTCTGTTGGATCGTACTCGATTTTTCTCAAGAAATTTGATGCGGTTCGCTGGTGCATTAAGGAGACTGTATTTAATGCGAGCATCTTGAAACTAAGTATAGCGAAATTAATTAATAAATATGTTTCTTGGGTACTACGAAAGTACCCCTTAAGGGACTCGTTAATACGCAGTAAATGCAAGAGCTCTGTAGAAATTAGAGCTCGAAACTTTGTAGCCATCCAAACCATACCGTTGGGCGCGTGAAGTTTCTACTTCGGAATATCCTTAAATAACCGTAATACTAATTGCACCTGCCCCGGGAGGTTGAAACAATTGAATGTCAAAATGATTCTGCATATTTCCAACTTTCGTCTGTGTCACGGAAAACGATTAAGTGTGTCCACCGTCGAAGTCGATTTTGTGCGGAATCTGACAGCTACATTCCGTGTACGAATTTCAGGAAATTAAGCAAATATTTTGGAAGAAACATTTCGGAAATTTCGTCGAGTTTCATCAATCGCGTTATGGGGTTGCGTGGTGCGAACGCAAGGGGTTGTCGACCGGATACCGTCGCTTCTACCCTTGTACGACCCGAGAAACGTGACTTTCATTTCTTCTACTGGAAAGTTCTCGGACGCGTGAGAGACGCGAAATATTGGAAACTCCGTGTTGCATTGTCCATTACTACTTCGTTGTTGTCGAAGAAACGATGAATTATGCATAAGGCAGACGCGCGGCGCTCCTCTGATCGAGGAACTTAACGCGCGAACTTCTTCCCGACAACTATTACGGTTCGAAGGTGAGTTGATGAAAATATGAGGCACCCCGGAAGTTAGAATGGTATAAATTTACGGCGACGGAACTTTAAGGAACCGACCCCGGGCTCTCGCGCGCAACTTCACCGCGAATAAATTTTCAGAAATCGAGGCGGCTTCATAATAAGATATTCGAAGAAATCAGAAACTGGCAACTCGTTCGTGATGGAAGAGAGAGAGAGAGAGATAGATAGAGAGAGAAAGAGAGAGAGAGCCGACGTTTGAGCAACTGAAACATTTGTATTTCGCGGCAATCAAAGTTTAAGGCTCCGAACCTAACGTGCCGTCTCTAAGTCGACGGAAACTACTTCTCGCTGGGGAAATATTCGATCTGAATCCTGAACGTTATTACAAGACTTATGCTAGTGCACGTGAAAAATTCAAAATCATATGCTGGCTCTCGATCTATTTCGTGTTTTTCCTTTTTATTATTGTGTTTATCGATTCATCATCAATTTCGTGCTGTTCGTCACGAAGATTTTAAACAAAAAATATAAATACAAAACATACAAACCATACAAATAATATAAATTTTCTTTTCTCTTCGACGAAATTTTCAAAAATTGAACGAAAATCCGGGTAATGTTAAAATACAGGAATGACGGGTTCTTTGAGGATCAATAACGTAAAAGTTAATTTTGCCTCACCTTTCGGTTGAACTGTTTGCAAACGAACAATGGATTCAACTAATCCAATTATGAATGCTATTTTACCGAGAATAAAATAATATTGTAATACAATGCAGAGTGAATGACGAATCGTGAAAATGTTTTTATCAGGTATATCATGGCTTTCCCAAAGAGAGCTTTCAAGCGATTATAGGAAATTTTTTTATATTATTATACTTACCGAATTCGCTTTGAAATCCTCTAAAAAATAGGCGTAACAAAAATATAGGTGTATTTGCAAAAATTGAAGGTGTCCTTGCTGATAACAGAGTAATCTCTACTGGTCACGATTCGTGGTTCACCCTGTATAATCCTTCTAAAGTCTGAAAATAATTCTCAAGCTCTTAAGTCTAATTTTGAAAAAGTTATTCGTGTTTTAAAGGGTGTACGAATACTTTGCACAGCCATTGTATACGTAGCAATTTCTTAACTGTCAACACAGTTGGTAGGGTAAGAATTGTTTCAAAAGCACAGTGTGAAGTGAAGTTTAGTATCGTGTCAGAGTGAGCATTTCATTGCGGAGGGTTAACTCCGTAGCAAGCAGTCCGAACGGCGGTAAAGGTCAAACGTTGTGTTTGCTGTGACGATTGCGACAGTTGCATTTTTCCAGCCCCACGGTGTAATCAGGTACGAATGTCCTTGACGTACACTATTTCTTAACCATCCGGGTAAACAAAGTGGTTGAGAGGGTGGAGGGGTGGTCTGAACGGTAGCGAATTGGTTAAACGACGTCGAAACACGTTCGAAATCCGTCTGTTTAACAATCAAACAGACCGCGTATTCCGTTTAACCATATAGATAAAAATCGACTGGGCCGAGCAAGAACGGTCGATTACAGGGTAAGCATATTTGAACAGTTATTACATCGGGCGTACTTCGCATCGTGATCGATCATCGTCGGGTCCGACTTCGCCGAGAAACGTGTAAATAATAGACTTTAACGAGAACGGCGCAGCGATCAGCGAGGCTTTAAAGGATTTTCTGGATAGCTTTCAATTATATTGATAAGGGTGAAGAACCAGGGTCGTGGCACGGCTCTACAAATCGACGGGTAATTATTAATTACGAAAGAAAGAAAGAAAGAAACAAAGAAAGAAAGAGAGACAGGGGAAAAGAAAAGAAGAAAATGGAAGAGACCCGAAGGAAGAATCTTCTTCGAACTTTTCTTTCATCGGCGATACGGCCACTGGGTTCGATATTAAAGGTGCTCGCCAACTTTGTTTATAATTGACTGCAGTAAAGGGTAATTAACTAGTTTTAGAAGCTGATTAAAAGCACGCCGATCGTCTGCTCGCTATTGCCGGCGAACATGCACTTTTCGGTAAATATATGCGATAAATCGCGTGAGAATCGTCCAGGCCGTTTCTCAAATTTATTGCGACACATAATTGGGGGTGTCTAGAAATGCATCCCCAAGCTCGTTTATACACCCCTGGCGATGGCGGGCACGTGCGCGGCGCGCGCTCATTGGTGCGAATCGGGGAAATATCACAACAGCCCCCCTGAAATTGCGTACGTTCGCGTTGCGCCACAGAAAGCACGGAATAATTGGAGAACTTGCGACATTTTGCTAATCGACACGGAAAATCATTATGAGCTGCATGGTCATGCGTAATTTGTTACTGAACGGTAATCATACAAACATTTATTTTTATCGACGTTGTAACAAAGCGAATTCATAGTTTCAATTCTCCTTTATCTTTAAGCGTATAAAGTAGAATCAGTTGTATCACAATTTTCATTTCAAGATTGAAGAACAGTTTCTTTACCCAGCACATTCGTGTTCGTCTTATTTTCTTGTTAGGCTGTCGTAAAAGTTTTTTTCCGTTGGAAAATACACAAATCGGCGAACAGACGGACAGATTGTACTCACGCAAGGATGCTCGACATGTGGAAAATCTCAGCGTTCAGGTAGGCCAGATACGCCATAACGAATATGAAGATCGGCTCGATCACTCGGACCTGATGAGTGAATCTGGTGACGAAGCCAGTCGCGAAGCCCCATATCACGCCGATTATGGTACCGCCGATGGCCACGACGAAGAACGAAGCCAGGCCCGACAGTAAGTCCGTGTAAAGGATTCTCGAAGGTCCCATCTCGCTGTACGCCTCGAACATGTGGTATAACACCTGCGGATCATTAAAAAGTGACGTCTCGCGTGGCTAATCGAGCGATTTGACCATGGTTGCACACCACACTCTAAAGCCATAAGCGAAATCGGACGGTTTGTCAAGCACGTCTTGTTGATTATCTTCTGCACGAATATTTCTTCGATCGTGCATTCTTTCACATGCTAATGCATTATTAATGGTCCATCCATCAGAAAGTCGATACAAATATATCCCCGAGAATTTAACTCGAATATTCTTTGCACACGCGTGCTGTCGACACAAAATGGCAGCTGTCTATGTATTGCCAAGCTGTATTCACTTATTACAAATATTAATCGTAATGCATTAATAATTTACCAGATTTCAGTACTCCCTTTTTTAATTTTTAATGACATCGTTTAATTTCTCATGCTCTGATGACAATGGCACCTATAAGAAGGAACTGCTAGCTGTATCCATTTATTGAAAATATTAATCGTAATGCACGAATAATTTACCAGATATCGGTACTCTCCTTTTTGATTTGAAATGATATCGTTTAATTTCTTATGCTCTGATGAGAATGGGACCTATAAGAAGGAACTGCTAGCTGTATCCATTTATTTCAAATATTAATCGTAATGCATTAATAATTTACCAGATTTCAGTACTCTCTTTTTTAATTTTTAATGACATCGTTTAATTTCTCATGCTCTGATGACAATGGCACCTATAAGAAGGAACTGCTAGCTGTATCCATTTATTGAAAATATTAATCGTAATGCATTAATAATTTACCAGATATCGGTACTCTCCTTTTTGATTTCAAATGATATCGTTTAATTTCTTATGCTCTGATGAGAATGGCACCTATAAGAAGGATTTTCTAGCTGTGTCCACTGATTACAAATATTAATTTTAATGCACGAATAATTTACCAGATATCGGTACTCTCCTTTTTGATTTGAAATGATATAGTTTAATTTCTTATGCTCTGATGAGAATGGCACCTATAAGAAAGAACCGCTGGCTGTATCCATTTATTTCAAATATTAATCGTAATGCATTAATAATTTACCAGATTTCAGTACTCTCCTTTTTATTTTTATTTTTTATGCTCTGATGAAACTGGTATTTAGACGAGTCCAGTTCGAGTCTATAGAATTTAATCTAGTGCACGATCTCGTTTTGAAGTTTATAGTTGCTCAAGGTAGTTTTATCTGCGATTATGCACCTCGGCTTTGACTGAGATCGCTCGTTATCTCCGGATAAGAATGAAGTGTTTCGGAACGACGTTCTTTTTAGAACAGGTGGATACTCACGACGGTAACGGCGTCGTTTAATAGACTCTCTCCGAAAACCACGATGTAGAGGATCTCGTTCACATGGATTTCCTCGAAGACGGCTAACACGGCGACAGGATCCACGGCACTGATCAACGCGGAGAAGAGAAACATGTCCAGGAGCGGCGTTTCGCAGCCGAAAAGCCCGATTTTCCCCAACACCCATAGCGATGCGCCTAGAAATAAACGATGACGATCAAACAAAAGCCCTCGTTGATCATCTGTAATCATTAGACTGCGGATCTATATGCATTTATGAAGAAATTAGTTGGATGAAATGTAAAACAGTGATAGATTCGAAAAATTTCAGAATATTGTAATGTTGTTTTTAACGTAACAAAATCATTACGGGATGAAATCAATTTTTTATTTTATTCCTGTTTCCCACAATAAAAGCAGAATATTTTTATTTTGCATAAAAATCCGCAGTCTAGTAATCATTCTAAAGTAAACCCTTTCAAATCATCTGTTCCACTTCGATAGACTGCTGATGTTTATGCAAAATAAAAATTCTGATCGAGTCGAATAAAAGTGTTTTTCTCTTCTGAATATTTTCATTACTCGTGAATTCTGTGCCAACATCATTCAACTCTTCCAATGTCTTTTACCGTTGTGTACTTGACAATTTTGATCTAATTTTGTCGTCAATGCATAAAAGAGTGCGTGAAATTGAAACGGAAAGGGTTAAGAGGAGAAATCCAAGTCGTATGATCCGAGGTTAATAATCGAAACAATCTCAGTATCGACAACGAACCTGAGGATATTCTTATCCAAGTAATTGCATTATTTATATCAGCGCGTATAAATCTCGGTGGCCGGAGATATACCAGATGAATTCGGATTGGAAAAATGGTTTTGAGTGGCTCGAATCAAGCCGGAGATTTTTCATCGACGATCGAACTCGTTCGAGATGCGTATCGGTAAACAGCTATCAGCGACGGACTCAACATTAATTAGTACGGCGGCGTTTTCTGGTTTAGGTAATTTGTCTAACGTTCCATCACGATCGGAGGGCGGAATTGAAAGCAAGTATTTTCCAGGCTGGTGACAATACGGCTTGGAACAATGCAAACATGAAGCTTCCGATACTCATCGAGGATAGCCATTATTTGGTAAAATAAAGCTCCGCCGATTGATAGGAAGATATCAACGTGAAAGCGTCGATTCTCTTTCAAAGTTCATCGACACATTCCGGTGCGCTTCCGATAATCGAGCAAAATATCCTGGAACAAAGGGAGAGTAGACGAGAAAAAAACAATATATGTCGGAGATAGAATAATCCTCGAAGAAAATGATCGCAAGATGAAAATTGTACAAGCGTCGCGGAACGCGAACTCGGCGATTTTTAAATCGCCCGGTGTCCTAGAAAATTCTCCTCGTCGGACGTTCATCGTTAATAATAACGGGTTTCTCCGAAACTCGCGACAGGTCTTTAATTATCGCGGACATATGCCCGTTTCGCGTCGTATGGAGGAAAACGTCATCGGGTTTCGCAACGACGACCACGCGTTTTCACGATTCGCAAAACAGAAATCGTGTGGGCGATTCAATGACCGAACTGTTTTCCTTCTTGGCCGGTGAAACTCGACTTGAGTTGCTTCCGTGTTCGGCCGAATGTGAAACAGGTGATCGAACTTTAACTTCGACTGGAGCACGAAATATTTGTGTTCCGGTCTAGTTCTGCCGCACAGGGTCGCTTGCGCAATCTAGGAATGCGCGTCAGTCGATCGCATGCAGAACGCGAAACAGTTTTGCGCATCAGGCCCGTGTATTTTTGAACACTTCCCGATCGTAAATTGGCTTAGAAACGGCTCCGTTGATCAGTAAAATTGACAGCGTAACGTTGCTCGAGAGAGAGAGAGAGAGAGAGAGAGAGAGAGAGAGAGAGAGAGAGAGAGAGAGAGAGAGAGAGAGAGGGAGAGAGGGAGGAAGAGAGAGAAAGAGATAATGTTTTCGGGCTGTAAATTTCCACTTGCTGATTACGTAGGACATTAAGCGTTGCAGTAAATACGTGTCGGGAGTACTTTCCGAAATTGCGAGGTCGCTGTTAATAGGTATATACGGTGAAGAGGACGTTACTCCGTGAGAAACAAATTTCATTTGTGCTTTTATACGTGTCTAAATGCGTGGCGACGCATTGAAAACAAACAGGCTGTAATAATAGCCCCTTGACATACGAGTTAAATGAAATTTGATGTAGGCATGCGAACTTTTGTGTAGATGTGCCCCCGGGGTGGTAACATACACGTTTGCTGTTGGTATAGGTAGTCAATCGTTTAAACGCGCTGCCAAACGATAAGAATTTTAATGGAACTTGAGGGTTACGCCAAACCCTTGCCGTATTTTAACGATTCAGACTCGTCATAAAGATTTTAAACAAAGTCCAACAAATATGAATGTCACGCCTTTCTTTATTCTCTTCTACATTTTTCGGGATAAACACGTTCTTAATCACTGCAACTGTAAAGGAAAACGTGCGGGTCAAGCTGTTAATCAATATTTTCCGTCGTACGTGTACAATGTCATAGGGAACACAAAACGTGTTCGAGACGTCGCGTTCAAAGTTTATAGAAATTTCCGCAGCAAATCAAAATAAACTCGGTGGGCCGTCGAACTCGTCGAATTAAAAAGGAAGAAATCAGCGTGATCCGTGGAAGAAGGTGGGCAAACTGAAATTCGACTTCGAGTTCCGGATAATCTTGCGCAGAACGTTCCTGTTGCGCAGGCGTCGAATAGAAATAAAAGGACAGCTGTAAAAAAGAGAGGAAAGCAACCAGCAGGTAAACGGGCCAACGCGCACGATGTTAATCCAGGAAACGAAACGGATTAAAGCTGGCTGGAGAGAAAGGGAGAGAGAGAAAGGGAGAGAGAGAGAGTGAGAGGGAGGAAGAGGACGAGGAAAAAATGAAAATAAAAGATCGAAGAAAAATCCGGTCGCGTCGGGGAACGACACACCGGTGCCGTTTTATCCGTTTCACCTACCTATCGACAGCGTGTTAAATATAGTCCCGACGACGGCGAAGAGAAGTATCGTCCCCAGGTGGTCGAAGAACAGTCGGTTCGGCATGAAATAACCGGCGTCCAAGATAATGGGCGGCAGCATGTAGAGGAAGAACGTGTCGGGAGTGAGGGGCGACACGTGGACACTACTCGCCTGGAACAGTAAGACACCAACGACGACGCCGACAACGATCAGCAAACAGGACTCCGGAAAGATCTTGCTGAGCTTCGGCGTCATGTGGAAGCCTGCACGTACAATTGTAACTTAACGGTCTCCCTTGGAACCGTTCTCGTTCGGGACGTTCGATTGCTGGCGGTCCCACCGTGAATCTTTCCAATTTCCACCCCCCTGCGCGCGAAATTCTATCAACCTCTACTCACAGCAACTATCAAATAAATACAATCTCGTATCGTATATGAAAAGATTTTCTTTTCTCCATTGTTCTGTGAGCGATTGCAATTTTTGATAGCGATTTTTGTGTTGGAAAGCAATGGATAATGTGTTAGTGACGCTGACGATTACATCGAGGATTTTGTGAATTTTCAAGGTGTGTATTAGTTTGCGAACGTTTAACAATTTATTGAACACAACAACATGTAGCAATGCAGGGTCTGTTCTGAATTTTAGTTGTTAGAATAAATATACTGCGAGTACCGATGTCGAAAGTTGATAATTTTCAAGTACGAATATCATTTGGAAGCGTCGATGCAAATGATAGAAAAATTGTTGGTGCAAAATGTTGGTAAAATTCTTTGAGAGATAATATAAAAAGTGAGCAGAAGCAAAAGTTTTCTGGGAAATTGTTCAGCCATATCGATCATTAAAATCGGGTCCGTAAAAATTTCATAGAAAATCCTCGCAAACGGTTAAAGATTCAGTCTAAATCCCTAACGAGGACATAGAAATTGTTTCGGCCGTGTCCCCGGTACAGCGAATCGATTATCCCGGTGACCTACGGCCACTATCGGTTTTCGCGAAAAAAAAGACGCAGCCCCGGGTGGCCAGGGAAGAAAATGGAGAAACACGGAAACGTATTTTGGCAGCCAGCCGCCAGCAACTGAACGTCACGACTGAAAAGGTCGTGATTGGGAATAAAAGGAGCGTCAGGTAGCTCGAATTTCCGTGGCGCTCCATTGTCGTGCGCGTTTCACGAAGCCGCGGCGCGTCGTTATTGAAAATTCTGAAATATGTTTGCTATAGTTAGATCGAGATCGATTCTGCTCGGTCAAGGTTGTCGACTAGTCACCCCCTCCACCTTGTCGTTCGGCTGTCCTTGCGAGTCTGGTCACGCTTTGATCGCGTCCCATGGAATGTAAAATAAAAACAAAGCAGAGAGCCGAAGTTCGAATGCAACAGACAGCGAGGAGAATCCAAAATTCGTCGGCGGAAGAACAGGTTTCCGCGAGTCTGTTTCTGGAATAATAACAACGACGGATGGCGAGAGCCGCGAATTCGGCGTAGCAGATATCGGAACAATGCGTTCACCGAAACAGAAATCGTTCCCGGCGTGACACGGAATGGAGGAAGCGACCTCGAATGCTCCAGAGAAACCGATCGGGCCGCGTCACCTCATAGGACGCGACAACGTTCGAGCTAACCACAGCGGATACCAACGAAACCGGCAGCGAAGCGCTCGTCGAGGCCGCCTGACTTTGGATCGGGTCAAGTTCCACTAGTTCCCGTACCTATTTTCGCGATGCTGGCGAAGAAGATCCATATGCCGATCACGAACGGAGTCTCGACCCGGTGAAACTCCACGGCGATGATATGGTACTCGGGTTTGGGTCTTTTCGAGCCATTCCCGCCGTTCTCGCCCACCTGAGAGGACAAATGCGACTCAACGGGACCGTCGTCGTCATTTCCAGCCGAGAGGCTACGGAAGGAGACGTCATCCGGCAAAGAGCCGTCGATCGGCCCCATCGGGCCGAAGCTCTTTCCTGGATACGGCTCCCTCAGGTCCCTCGGGAAATCCTGGTCGTCGCCGATCGGCCCGTGGACCGCGTAGTCGTCGGCGGGAACGCGTTTCTCTGGAACAGCTTCGTAGAACCTGGCGGAGAATGCGTGGCCGTGTTGCGGCCAGCACGCGGCCAGCATCAGCAGACCGATCACCATCATCGGGAAGGCTGCACGTGGAGCCATGACGACGTAACACGTGGACACCGGAGATGCTGATGGCGGGGACTGCGCCACCGGTTCTGAGTCACTCGTTGTACCATCAGAAGGGACCTCCAGCTACGTGGAAGCTGCAGGGTCCGTGGCTCCCGCTGTTCGCGTCGCCAGGGGTGGTCACCCTCGTCGCCGGCTCGTTACACCCTCGCTTCCTGCTCCCTGCACAGGGGGCTCACGGTTTTTCCTGGATTTATAGAGGGCACACGCTGGTGACGACTCGAGTGCACAGGCGGCGCCTAATTACAATACATAGCACGATTCCGAACCTAACGTTTGGTGGAGACTCCGCCGCTCTCGCCTTATCGCACACACGTGGAAGACGATCGGTTCGAGGTTATTGGTAATACTCTTCCGTATTTATCCAATTCTTATCGGAACCTCGGCGTCGCTCTCCGAATAGAAACTACAGCTTCGGTCGTGTTCTCGCCGATGTTTCCCACCGATAGGCTGCGGAGGTCTCGCTCCAGGGACGCCTGTTTTGGTAGTCGAAGGTCCCTTCCGTGGAGCTGGTCGATTCTCGTGAACGTAGTCGTCGCGTCGGTCTATATCTGTCACCCGGCGACCCTTTCCGGTGTCAGCCTTGGACGATTTTACGGTCGAGTCAACGAACCCTCGGCGGACACCTACGCGCGACCAAATTCACACCCGTTCGGTTATTAGAAACGCCTAATCCATACCAACACATGACAATAGACAGAGAGAGAGAGAGAGAGAGAGAGAGAGAGAGAGAGAGAGAGAGAGAGACCGGTCGGTCCGGTCAAGCGGTGGTTTTGTTTTGCTACTTACCGCGTTCCTCTTCGACGGTTGCCTCGAGAGCGCGCCCCGCGTATATCGGCCGGGTTATCGACGGGCGAATCCTCTTCGTACGCAGCTGCAATAGAACGCGAGCCGGGGATGAAACACTGGCTGGAACCTCCTCGAGAATTTATTTACACATCGTTGCCCGCGAACTCGAAGATCCACTCGACGCCACCGCGACGTTGATCCGCGGCCAGCTTCACGGAAGAGGATAGCGCACCCTGGACGTATACAGAGAACGTAGACTTTATTGTCTCACTCAGACTTCTATGTGCTCCTCGCAGCAGGACTCTTCTCGCAGCCTATCGACCTATCGCAGGACTTCGATGGGTTCAGGTTTTATTTTTTGTGTCTCGTCGAATCCTCGATCGTCGGAAAGATTCAGAGGATCTTCCGAGAAGAATGGACTTGCCTGCGATCCGTTGGCCCGAACCGTCGGATGACACTCGGGGATACTCGCGCGAGAGTGCAATATCTATGATGTATCCTTCGTCCAATCACGGCGCTGGTTCCGCGGGGATGGAGGTTCTATAGCTTGATCCAGGTATTGTGACACAGGTCGGACAGTAGACGGGCTGGCCAGATCGATAATCAGGTTCACTGTGGGATCTGCTGGCAGGCACACGGGGACGCGCTCGCGTTCTGCATACGTAGCTGGCCGAGAACCACTCTGTGGAGGTAGCGGCGAGGACGAGGCATCGTTGCATCGGAAGTGCGGCGTCGTTCCCAGGTGCGCTTCGATCGACCGTCACACCACCACTGCGCGAAATTAAATCACCGCACACGTCGGCCCCACAACACCGAGAAAGAACACCATGGCCACGGCTAAGGGCACGCAACAACGTTGCCAAAAACGTGCGTAACTGCCGACCAGGCTATCCATGACGTCGCTAGTGATAGCCGATGGATGCGCGCGGCTCCTCCGTCTCTGTTCTACTAGCTGGCCCCACTGTTCCTCCGTTTCGACTGTCCCTCTTCATCTCGTTGCCTCTACCCTCTCTTTCTCTCTCTATCTTCGACGCTTTCCAGCCAGCTGATCGTTGCGGAACCCGCGCAGGCGTCGCGACGCTTCGATATAGAACGACGCGACGCGGGACGTCGTTGGGCGTGCTTGAAACGCGTCGCGTCGCCCCCGGGATCGTTGTTGAGAATTTCGCCGCTGGAGGCAGCCCCGTATCGTCCATCGAGCCTCGACCATATAGGGAAATTGTAACGGGAATTGGAATTCCTGGCCCCCGCTGATCGATGATGACGATGATGGCCGCTTTGGGGGCGAACGGATTTATACGCGCGACGATGCGCGCTCTTCGCTCGCCGAAAAACCCGCTCGCTGTCGCGGTGTTTTCTGCTCCCGAATCCCGCCGAGGATGATTTATCCCACTCGATAAATTCCCCGTGTCTTGCTCGTTACCCCCGCAGCTTTGTTATTTAAACGAGCACTCGGTGCCGCCTTGAATTTATGAATGACGCGTTACAGTGCCTCGAGAGACATTCGAGTGCTTTACCTACCCCGAGTGAAGTTTTAGAATCGCGGGATGAATTGTACGTGCCCGCCCCGCCGTATCCCGCAATCCCGTTTCGCCTCTTTAACGAGATCGTCTCTTTACGCCTCTCTGCCATTTTGTTGTATTTCTCCACGTGCGATGCCTTATTAAAAAAGTTCGGTCACGTCGTTTAATTAACCGCCTCCGTTTTTGATCTTGAAACGCATTAGACGGTTCATGTTTTATACACTTTCTGCCGGCCGAACAGCGCAGCAAAGTTTGCGATCCCGCAAATAATTAAGAGCGCAAAGTGGGCTAGTTTCCGTGACTATGGGGGGTAACTCATGTAACATGCTGAAAATAAGGCGGTTTTTAGGAATGTTTTTCGCTGGAACTTCTCCGCCCGTATTTTCACGAAGCTTTTAGAGTGTGTCGGTGCATATTTTAGTAGAATAACGTGCCTTTGAAGAAAAAAACAAACCGGCTATCGGGAACCACGACGATTCTTGGATTCGTGCGAAACGAGAAAATTCAACAGTTTCGATTTCTTAACGAACCCACGTGTCAAATTGAATCTATTTGTCTACGTGCACGTTTCGAGATAAGGTGATTGATGAAATAGTTCCCGACTTATTCTGCATAATTTCAGGAAAGCGCGTGTCAGACAATCGCTGCAAATTTCAATGTAACGAAGGTAAATAGTCATTACTTCTCCTCGTGACTTTGGTATTGATAATTTTGACATTTTTACGATTTGCCTTTTCGTTTTTGTCAAGTACGTCGTTACGTTAACAAACATGTTGTTTCTCTTCTCTACTTCTACTTCTCTACTCTCTACGACAAATACTTTTCTCACCGCAACTTTATCGGTACGTTGCATTTCGAGGAGCCTATTCTCCGGATGCAGCGTTGTTGGTTTATGCAACAAAATCGTGTATTTCGGACCGGCTACGCGAGCCGCAGCCCTTAGCTGGTCAGCCTGTGCATCTTCGGTGTTCGCAGCGTACGGAATGTTTGCCTCGTTTATTTATGCATTTATTTATGCATTTCTGGTAAATTTTTCTCTACGAGAGAATTAGCATTTCCACAAAAATCATCTTTCGTTCGCGCCTCAGAACCAGATATTTTTCTCACAGCAACATTCTTGGTTTCTGCAACAAAATCGAGTTTTTCAGACCGGCTACGTGAGCCGTTGCACTTAACTGGTCAGCCTGTGCATCTTCGGTGTACGCAGCGCGCGAAATGTTTGCTTTCACATATTTACGCATTTCTGACAAAATCACAAAAATCATCTTCCGTTTACAGTTCCGAACCAGATACTTTTCTCGCAGCAACTTTCTTGGTTTGTGCAACAAAATCGAGTTTTTCAAACCGGCTGCGTGAGCCGGAGCCCTTAGCTGGTCAGCCTGTGCATCTTCGGTCTCCGCAACGTACGGAATGTTCGCCTCATTTATTTATGCATTTCTAGTAAGTGAGTCGTGAATTTTTGAGGGCGTTGTATAGAACATACGTGGGTCAGGTTGCGCGACTATACAGACCGAAGGCGACCTTAAACCAAGCGGCGTCCCGACGCCGGATCTAGGAGACACCAGCGTCCTTGACCTTGTCACTGTTGCGCTAGCGAAATGCTCACCTCGCCGCGACATTCAGCTCCGCAGTCTGCCAGCCTTTTCGATCATGCTCCGTCGACCTACCTCTCTCACCCTTCTCTCATACTTACCTTTTCCCCGGCCGACCCACATATCGGTTCATGAACTTTTAATTAAGGGTCCACGAAACGGCGTCACTCTCGATTTTTCCCATTCATTTTATTTTTTTCATACTCGGCTCGTAATCAAACGCGCGATAATTGTTGTCTTTGCGCCCGCGGGACAGGAACTATTGCAATAATTGAATGGCAGATGTCTGTACACCAGGGTTTTCCTTTGTACGGAAAAATAAACACGTTTTTCGCTGTTGTTTTTAACCATTGTTCCAATCGTTCACAAAGGCGAGGAGTCGCTGCAGCAGAGTGGACGCTGTTATCATTATTAAATGGACGATTCTGATGGAGCGGGTTTGTTTTTTTGTTTTTATTTAGATCCGAAGAAACATGATATTTTTCATGCTGCGAAAGCGAGTCAATTGTCACGCGAATTCGATGTACCTGTTGTGACGATCCGAAATTACTCGAAAATTAGCGACCGCATGAAAAAGCATTTCAAATAAAAGCTTCACGGTATCGAGTCGACTATATGATGCAATAATTCGTTTTTTTAACTATCCATCATTTTTATCGAGCTACGGAGATCGCTTTCAGTTTTTTTTAAATTGGATACCCAATATTTTTTCCCAGGTAACGATGTACATAGTTCGAAAAGCAACGGGAAAAATAGGATTTACCGTATGGTGTTCCGAGTTAATAGTCTCCGAGATTTTTAGTGGAGTATCGTAAGTAATTTACCTGTTGTATTAAGGCGTCATGATCGATAATTCTCCCTGTATATGCAACGTGATCCAAGTAATTGTCACAGTTTAAAAATATCCTCGACTTCCGCTCACACCCGTATTTTCGTCGATTAGGTTCGCGAAGACCGTAAACAATCTAACAATCGATTAATCGTACGATAAAACTCAATGCACCGCGGAAGGTTTCACCTTGAGGTAACTTTTCGTGTCGAATTTACGTGTACCGAAGCTTATTTATTTTTTAATTACAAGTGCCGCGTTAGCACGTTCAGCAATCGTCGCGCAAAGAATACTGCATTATTCGGTAACCAAACATTGTTAGCAATAACGCTGATTGTTGCTGCAACGCGGCACTCGACGAGTCGAAATGATTGAAAGCATATTTATAATTGAAAACATATCGGTGAAATTGCGGTTGTAAAATGTAGCAGCAAAGATCGTATTCAGCAACAACAAAAGTATATAGATAAACGTAAGCACGCGAGAACATTATCAACGAAATTATATTTTTTATATAAAGTAACGTGACCCAAGAGCGAACATTCTTTCAAGAAGTGTTTATAGCGGCGCACGTCAGATTTTGTGTTATCGCTAGACAGCGGATTTGATGCATTCATGACAAAAATGAGTGGGTATAATTTAAAATAGTAAAAACATTAGAAGAATTAAAAAGATATATAATTTTCAACCTATTAAACATATTAAGAAAGTAAATAAATTTCTAATTCGCTCTAGTTTGTTGCAAATCAGGTGGAAAGTTTTTATGAAAAGTGTTCTCAATTCATTGCAAGAAATAGGAGGAATGCATTTACCCATTTTTGCCAAAATGAGAAGGTAAACGCGAAACAGTTAAACAATTTTACAATACGAAAAATTTCATGATACTGTGGTATTATTTTAACGTATTGAACATACTCGGAAAGAAAATAGATTTGTGTTAGTTTCTTGTAATCGAGGTAGATCGTTTTTATTCTCTATAAATATCCGTAGTCTAGTTAAACCTAATTACAGCTGTTGATAATAATCGAGGAGACTGCTAAACATTCTTTGGATGTCAAAACCGTGCTGTTCGCTCACTGGTTCTATTTGCCGACGACCTAAACCTGTAATCCAGAAATACCGACGGAGTCTATATTGTCGTAACTACCGATTGTGCGCGAGCTATTCGCAATCCAACAACGTCCGAGCGAAATGACAAACAGCGAATGGTTCGCGGGCTGTTTACAATCTCTGGCGAAGACGTGCCATTATAGTGTCTCAAAGGCCGACGTTAAATGATGAGTGCAGCATTGAGGACGGTTTACTTTCCACTTTTCTGTAACAGGGCCTTAGAAATTAACAATTACAGATGCCTATTCTCCGACCATTCTCTTCGCTATCTGCTTTCAACCACATATTCGCCACGTCTCACTATTTGTTTTTCGAAAAATCGTAAATAAATGTGGTTAGACCGAAAATTTCCGCCTTTCACCCTTAAGCTTTCATCTTTAAACGTATGTAGTTCATTGCAACGTTGACCGATCGTGATAAAACTTTTAAAACAGGCTCAGATAAAATAGTTGAAAGAACATATTTTTAAAATTTGATATCATCCCTACCAACTGCGATATAAACAAGAACAAAAATTTTGTTTACTCATTCTCTAACCAAGCGTGTCGGTCTAACATCTTTAAAAAAATTCAAGTCCTTTGGACCGTATACGAGGCAGAATAAAAATGAATACAAACCAAAGACATAGCGTTCGACAAAATGAAGTGCTCCTACACAGCAGTCCTCTGAGCCCGAGGGCGATAGTGGTCGGTCGAAATCTCGTCGATCAAACAATTACTCAGCCGGGGGATGAAATATTGTATTTTGTAATCGTAAATCCGATATTTAGTTAATCAATTACGCTCGGTAAAACTCTTTATCGCGGTAATGTATTCGAGCTGGGCAGGGTTGGCGGCGTGGCGGGGAGAGCCTTACCATTATCGTTCTCACTTTCAGCAATAAATTTCTTTCGCTCCGAGGACCGTAAACTCGATAGAAATGATTAAGTCCCGGGCCCCGTTCATAATGGAGCGGCTCGGGCAAAGTGACAAACCAACGATAAACAAATTGATAAGCAACGCACGTCACAAAATTTAATTGCCGATGAGCACGACCAGCCGCGCAACGGATACAACGGGAGAGGAAGGGAGACAGGTGGATAGAGACGAACCTGCAACGCATCGGTTGATAACAACGGGTTGCGTAACCACGCTCGGATAGACGGCCATTCTCCGCGCCGATTTTACTCTGCACACGATGAAACAGATAGTCCCCTGTCACCGCGATTGTTTAACCCTTCTGTTCATAATCTAGCACTCGAGCAACCATTTCAGCTAGACGTTTTTCATGATCCTGATCAAATACCTTCGAGCTTTATTCGGATCCTCATTATTTCGCTCATTTCCCATCGACTTACGTATTTCTTTTTTTAACATTATACGTGCTCATAATTATGAAAGTGGTCTACCTGTATATAGACTGCGGATCTTTATGCAAAATAAAAATATTCTGCATCGATTGCGGGAAGCAGGAATAAAATACAAATTGATTTCATCCCTTAATTGATTTTGTTACGTGAAAAACAACATTACAATATTTCTTGAACTGTTCTAATCTATTAGCGTTTTATATTTCATCCAATTAATTGTTTCGTAAATGCATGATGATCCGCGGTCTAGACATTTTATTTTTGAAAACGATATTATCGCCAAATGAAAAGCACTATCTACATTGAATTCGTTTAATTTAAAATAACGTGATGCGACAAAAAGATTTTTCTCTTATGAAAAAAGAAGGTCACCTCTAATTATTTTACTCCATAATATCCTAACTGGTATCGAGACGAGTCCGCTGATCTATAATAATTAGACTGCGGATCTTCTTATGCATTTATGAAGAAATTGGTTGGACGAAATATAAAACGACAAAGAATTTAAAAAAATTCAAGAATGTTGTAATGTCGCTTTTAATGTAACAAAGTCGTTAAGTTGATGAAATCAATTTTTTTCTTATTCCTGCTTGCCACAATCAATGCAAAACATTTCTATTTTGCATAAAGATCCGCAGTCTAACGATAATATAACTAGACTGCGGATCTTTATTCAAAATAAAAAGCCAAGTAGAAATTCTTTGTTTCTTTTAATATTCTTAAATATTTTTAATCCGTCCACTGCTTTGAATTGTATCTGTTCATTTTTATTATAAATTCATAAGATCCGCAGTCTAAATATAGCATTAAACCGTGAAATAATTCTACAATAGTTTTGGCGAGAAAAAGCGGGCTTTCGGACCACCGTGCGCCGAGCGGAGCAGAGCCGAGCGCAATGCGAGCTGGCGCACGCCTAGAAGCTTCAGATAAGAGCTTATTCCGGTTGCTTGCGCAGCGAATCTATTATCAGCGATCAGGCCAGATCGCATCTGGTTCCGACCACGGTTGACATGTTTTATTTACAACGTCGGGATGTAATCGGGAGACCCAATTTCTTCTTGCCCTTTCTTCGACGGATCCCGATGGTGGGAGCGAGACAGCCGACCGCTCTATTGATGACGGCAATTCCGACGCCGTTGAAGGAAACGGAAACCGTTTCGATTTCGAGGCCGTTCCACGAGGCTCGTAAATAATTCTGCCTCCGCCACCGTGGCTGACGGAATGTAACGCGGCGATCGTGGAATGCTACCTGCTTCTTGCGCCGTTGTCGCGTAATTAATATTCAAACGGGCTTCAAGTATCGGACTTATGCTTGCCCCCGCGGCGTGTCACCGTCCAGCTCCTAATCACGAATTTCTTTGCCGCGTGAAATGTAGTGTGAGAGAATAGTCGGAGTTGACACGAAGCTTTTAATACGTATGTGCCCATAATTATGAAAGTGGTCCAAGTGAAAATTGAAAGAAAATAAAGTGAGTTTATCAGTTATTTCGCATCACATTATTTTACATGAAATTATTTCGAAACTAAACGAACTCGATGTAATTTTTCCGATATCGTGAAGAAATTAACCGTTCGATAGTGCTTGTTAGTTCAATTGTATTAGTGCATTGTATGGGATTCAGTTAGTGTTAATATTCCTTTCCTTGAGATATCTCGTAACAAGAAATACGTCATTTAGATCACTTTCATAATTATAGACACATACACTCGTACACAATTCTAACATTCAACTAATGAAATATGTACGTTACATTGAAGTATTTGAAATAATTTGCCACATATAACAAGGGGTTGATCTTAAGACTACATAAGCAACGCTAGAAAATAATCCAACAATATATAGCGGTTTTACAATACATTTATTATAAACACGTACTCGAAGCGACACACGAAAGTATTCGAACGGAACATTTAATAGTTATTTAAATTGAGTAATTTAAAGTTTTAATAGGAAGTTGGACCACCATTTGCATTTATAACGGTCCTAAGTCTGTTTTCCATTGAGTGAACTAACTTGGAAGTAACCGTTGGATCTATCGATTGCCATATTGCAATAATATTTCGTTTTAACGCTTCTTTCGAAGTAATAACTGTAGTTCTCAATCTTCTTTCCATCTCGTTCCATAAATGATCAATGGGGTTTAAATCGGGACTTTGCGGTGGATGTGGCAACACGCGTGGAACATTATACAATACCCATTGTTTGACTATTTTTGCGGTTTGTTTAGGATCATTGTCCAATCGAAACCAGTAATTAATTGGTAAATTCAATTTTGATGCACTGTCATTTAGGTTTTCCTACAAAATTTTTAAGTATTTTGTTTTGTCCATTATTCCGTCGATGAACACGAGGTTTCCCACTCCACTAGATGCCATACAGCCCCAAAAAACTCATACGGATCCACCGTTACGTTTAATAGTCGGTCGTAGATTTCGCGATTCCAATTCTGTGTTCTGTTTCCTCCAAACTTTTTTACGTCCATCGCTACCAAAAACGTTGAATTTACTCTTATCAGAGAATAATAGCGTCTCCCAGAACGAATTACTTTTATAAACAAATTTCTCGGCGAATTGTAAACGCAAAATTTTATTTCTCTTGCTAATAAATGGTTTTCGTCTTGGAACTCGTGCACGTGAACCATTATTTCTTAATAATCGGACGACACAATTCGGGATGCACTTCTTTCTGGAACTGTGTAACCACCATTGATGCCAATTGTGATCCAGAAATAAAAGGATCTTGTCTGACGTTTCGTATGATTGTTTTCTCCTCTCTTTCAGTCAGCTTTTCTGGACGTCCGCAACGGGGCTTAGTAGCAATGTTTCCTTGCGTATTAAATTTCTTCACAATACTCGTATAATAAATCGTGGACTTACTTCTGTTTACAAGTTTTGCAATTTCACTTAACGATTTGCCTTCCTTACACCATTTTATTATTAATTCTCTAATTGACTTGCTTGTTTCGGATTTCTTGCGATTCATTTTGTTATAGTGTTTATAATGAAAATTGTGACAGAAATTTTTAACACTGTTTGCCCTTGACTGACTGCTAGCGAACTAAGCAATGTTTGTTTTCATTCTGTGAGCGTTGGAAATTGTTTGTCTACATTCTATTAGCGTCGGAAATTCTTCGTTGTCCAAAGTTCAAATACTTTTGTGTGCCACGTCTGGCACGTGTTTACAATATATGTATTGCAAAAGCGGTATATATTGTTAAATTATTTTGTAACTTCGTGTCTGTAGTCTTGAGACCCATCCCTTGCTACATGTGGAATATTACATCAAATGCTTTAATCTAACATACATATCTCATTAGTTGAATGTCAGAATTGTATGTTCTTTTAAATCTTTCATTTTCAAATGTTCAGGAGTGAAAGAGAAATGATTATAAAGTTTCCCGAAGATCGCCGAACACGGAGATTAGAGTTTCAATTGTCGAGTCATCATTGTTTACAGATTTAAGGTAGATGCCAATCAGTGCGAGATAGTTGTGCAAAGAAGTAAAATCATCCCATTTGCGTTTCCATTGTTGAATAAAATGTCTCGAACGTCTATACCCGGTTGATTGTCAGAAAGAATTTTCTGAGAAGACTCTAGGTAGGCAACTATATCAAATTGTCCACCGGATCCTGTTTCGTTAATCGCGGGTTAACTTCGTTAAACGGAGGTACATAGAAGTTGAGATTAAGAAACATAACTGAGCAGATTTTAGGTAAATATTTGTGCAGTTGAGCTTAGAAGCCGGACAAAAGCGATTGTTTAGCTAAATCGCTTGACGCAGAACTCTGCGCCACGTGTGGCTTAGCGAAGTAAGCTTGATGCACAAATGTGTGACATAGTGTGACCTCGATAGATATCATATTGCACAGGATGATTCTAAATCAACGGTCTAAAAGTATATAGTCATATTTGCTCGCGTACAGTCCGCAAAAGACAACGATACAATTTTTTTTTTTTTTTTTAGATACGGTGGCATCCACGTCGAAACTAGTATTTTCAAATAATCAAATTTATGGACTGAATTTATTCTACGTAAAAGTCAACGTGAATTGATCGTACTTTTAGTTTAGGTAAAAATAAGATAAATATTGACAAAAGGAGACCCAGCTTCCGATCGCGTTGCCCTTGAAATATGTTGTCAAGATCAACATACCGAACAACTTTTTCCGAGATATTTGCCAACAATAAGTTTTTCTATTACTTAATACAACGTCAGACGATATTTTTCTAGACGATGTGTTGCGTGGTCAGGCCTCTCAGAGCATACAAATAAATAAACCGGTAGCGTGCGTTAAACATATTTAATATGCTCACTGTAATTACGTAATGACATACTCGAACGATGTCAATTAATCGTAGTAATCGATGCGCGACAGCCATTCAACTCTGGATAATCTAAATATTATATAAGCGTGCGGCATCTATTTGATTTGCGACAATTTGTTTCCCTTTGACACGATAAATCTTTATTACAATCAATTAGTTGTCACGAGCATCGTTATAATCAATAACCATGTAATAACCAATCGCTCTCGAAACTATTGTACACGAAATTCCATTCCGCGCCAGATACCTTCGACCGCGAATATTGTCCAACAATTATTTATCTCGATATTTATCTATCTGATGTCGGCCATGATTCTCCGTGGCAAAGTACGATCCAGCGCGATGCATGATTCATGGTGAATTTGATAGTGGCTATTTTGGCAACAAGAAGTTCACTGACCCGCGTTTATCAAAATGTTTTTTGTCGGCGCGGCGCGCCATGGCCGGGCAAAATGTACCGCAAACTTTCCGACAGCTTCGATTCGTCTTGCATAATGATACTCTTTCTTCGGTTACATCGATACGCCTGAAAGGATCATCTATTTCGCGGAAAGGATACGTTCGTGTCACTGCGGGATAAAATGTTCGCGATTTAACGAGAGCAAAAAATCACCGGATCAATTTCGCGGGATCCGCTTCCGGAGAATTAACAATTATCGACAGTCTAGCGCAATTCCCGTTGAAAAATCAACGGTTGGCTAAATACTAGACTGCGGATTTGATGTATTTATGGCAAAAATGAGTAGGTGTCATTTAAAACAGCGTAAAAGTTAGAATGATCTAATAATGACAGTCTAGTGTTTCCTGCTTGTTAAAATGATGAAAGTAAGAATGAAACGTCTATCTGGCTCGAGTCTCTTGCAAACGATGCAGACAATTTTTATTTTGCAGAAAAATCCGCAGTCTAGTTATTACTGGAGGTATGCCACTAATTTATTTCTAGCATTTACTCCTGTAGGATTTCCGGGATGAAACCATATGCGTGCACTCCTTTGGGCTACCAGATGTCTGTGTACCAAATTTCAGCTTTTCACGTCTTCTGTGTTTCTGGCAATTATACGAGGTGTGTTAGAAAAACTAACGGGAATCTTCATTTTTCGGAGAAAATTTTAATTACTCGTCTACACGAATGTTATCCCCTTCAAAATAGTCTTCGTCAGGCAGTAAACGCTTATGCCAGCGCTTCTTCCAATCCCCGAAACGCTTCTGAAACTCGATCTTTAGGATAACTTTTACCTCTTTCAGCTATCCGCTTTTAACCAGTTAACTGCAATCGACGTGTATACACGTCAATCAAAATCTGTATTGCGGTGCAATAACAATAATCTTTTGAAGAATGAATTGTTAATTTTTTATCAAATAGAAATGTAATCCTACCTCGTTTTTCGTAAAATTTATGATAGGACACATTGCCCTGTGTTCGACGTGTATACTCGTCATTGGTTGCTTTAATTCCGCACTCTATATTTTTAAAATTAAATTCTGCAGTTAAGAGGTTAATCTCGTATATGCTTGAAAAACGACGTACCTTAAAATTTTTCTTTACTTTCGGGAACAGAAAAGATAGTCGCACGGTGAATATGGAGGCTGGGGCTTCGTTGCAGTGTTGGTTTTGGCCAAAAATTCACGAACTAGCAATGAAGCGTGAACAAGTGCATTATCGTGGTGCGAAAGCCATAAATTGTTTTGCAATTCACATTTCAAACATGTTTACCATCACAACAACAAAAATGTCGCGAATCGGACTAATACAATCCGCGAAATTACAAAATTCGCACGGAAAATGTATGTTCGAAAATTCAAGCAACTCGAGTAGCGCTCGAACGAGCAGGAAGTTTTGAATACACTATTGTTTAAGATAATTCTGCGGTATTGATCAAGCCGGACCTTCATTGTGTTCCGTCTACTCGAATTTCCGATGTGTGAAATCGGATGAAAGTACGCAATTAAACCGTGGTTTATCAATGCGAAGCTCGCGTACGACGTTTGCGTTTGGACAACCGGCGAAAGAATTCGAGGAATGGCGGTCGTTGACGATGCAAAGAATTCCGGTGTCACCGTTTTCTGCAGGCGTCACACTTCGTGCTGAATCGCAGGGCATTCTTGCGTTTCACGGACGACAAAGGAGGGAAAATTTTGCAAACAAAGTCATTCTTACATCGCGTTGTTGCACGGTTTGTATAAACATTCGCAACGCGGAGCGACGTCGCGTTTACCGAGCAATATTTATTGAGAATGCGCGCGTGATACGCGAAGATCCGGTGCCGCAGAGACAGTTGCGCGGCGAATATAAACTAATCAATATTTCGACGCGAGCTTCGCCGGGAAAGATCTCTCGAAATATGGAGGACGAAGATGCAATACATAATAAAGTTAATGGTAACGACAATAATAATTGTAGAACGACTTAATTACGCTGTATTCTACCACACGGCCAATGTAAACTCGACGAGGCGGGCGAGAGATCTATTGCACGGGACCACTTTGTTAATTGTTCGAATGTTTAACACCGTTCATTAAACATGTTTAACTTAGACTTTGTTAAAAAAACCGAGCAGCACGCGCTTCAATATTTGTTAATGTTCGAGCAGGTTTCTTCAGAACAATTTATATCCTCTATCTAACATGATATTATTCGATACAGTAAAGATGTTCTTCCTTTGTAAATTTATATAAAAATACAAATATGTAATTTATATTACTTTCGAAGCAACGAAGAATATATTCACGTCGCCACACTGTGTGAATAAATGAATCGGAGATACTGGAAATAACCGAACGAATGTCTGTTACGATCGAATAAATAATGAAACATTTCTAAAGAAAGGTTCGGCACAAATGGAAGAGTTTACTGAAACGACAATGAAAAATACATCGTGACACCAGGAAGTGGGGAAGACGCGACGAAGATGTCGAACAAAGTCTAACAAACATGGATGTTGCAAATTAATTATGAATAATTAGGTTCGAAGATTGAAAAAGGGCCGATCATTCGTATATTTGTTGGCCAGTCGAGCTGCGTTAGTTGCAACGAGGCTTCGTTACAAGAAGATCGCGACAAAGGATTCTACTTACATGACCGAATATGATGTGTTCAAAGAGAGTGTGGCACGCATAAAAGAACAGCAACCTCTTCAGCGAAGAGTCAACCCCGAGTACATCTCGACACCGTGAGCAAGGAGCGAGAACCTACTCGACATGCTTTTATTTTCCATATTATTTCAGCGTCCCTTTTACGGGCGAATAGTACGGTGTAATGCCGTGTGTAGGCATCGACATGCAATTTTCTTATGACGTTGAAGAACAGTGTCCCGGAGCCCGGAGGATTTTTCAACGGCGGCGGCGCGGCGCGGCGGTCTGGGATGACGAAGTGGATCGCGTCTGACTCACATCCTCGTTATCATACGGAGACAAATCGTAGCAGGACGATAAAAGTAACGCGGGGAGGGTTCAGGGGAGCTGCTGGTTGATATCGATTTTCCGTTACGCCACGTACACAGCCTTGACTGGTTCCCGGAGTATTTTTCGCGATCTCGCGCGTCGTCTCGTCGGGTTTCGAGTTTCTCTCTCGCGGAAGGTCTTCGATAAATTTTCGCGGGCGACCATAATTCGCAACTTTCCCCTTGGGAGCCCGCAGCCGCCGCCATCGAGTGCTACTCGAGAGTTGACGCGCGATACCGCGTTTCAAGGTGGCTGGATTCGACAGCGGCGAAAGAAAACAGACTACCCCCGGGGCCAGTGAGGAGGTGGCTTTGGGTGGCTGGCCTCGTTTCGAAACTGCTGGATTTACAACATTAATATTCCTGATGGACAAGCACCGGTTAATGGCACTTTAATGACCGAGCACTCTATTGAATCAGGCTCGTTGACCATGCGTACCGTGACGCGCCCAAAATCAAGATTTACCCTCGTGACGCTGATCAATGACCGAGAACGATACACGAGACTCTCCCCGTTCGTGTGCTCGGAAACCGTGGATCCTTAGGATTCCTCAGTGTCATGCGAATCCGCCTGTGTCTCGGGTAGCATGCTACAGGAATGGGCGAAAATCCTTTCTCCAGAACCCGAAATTTCCGATCGTGCTTCGGAATTTCTTCAGGATGCCGACGGTTCAAAGGTTCCACGGTAAATATTAGGCTATCGGAGACCGATTCATTTACCATAGAAATGATCGGCCTCGTTGGAAAATTGGCCAACGTTAGACACCGCCGGTGTTTATGCTAAACAGTTTTATAATCGGAAAATCTCGGGCGAAATGGGATTTCAGTTTCCCTGGTTTAAAAATGTCTATTTCAACTGTTTTTCATTGCATAAATATGGAATTGGATTGTTCAGTATTATCGTATAAATGCACTAAGATTTGCAATTTAATTGTTACCGGTGTATCTCGCGATACAGATGCTAGTAAGAATAAAGGAACATGTAGGATTTGTACGTAATTATATTTCTTTTCCGATAATCAAGTTCGGAATATTTCGAGTTTAAAAATCTCAGTGAAATTAAATGAAGATCGATCGTTATCTTATTAGTATTGCATTGAATTTATACGCCGCGATTATTCTGGGGGAAAATGAGAACAAATATTTATTGCAGAAACGTATAAATTCTTGTTCAGATAAAATAAGGCGGGCATGAATCAATTCATTACACATTGCGGCCGCCAAGTAAATAATTTATCAATGCAGTAAATCAGAAATGATTTGAAAATCATATGCACTGCACCTCAAAAGCATTTTATAAAACAGTTACATCAATATTATTGTACCATGTGTTTCTGATTTGGTGTAAACAAATGAATTCTCAAAAACAAGTTGAAAATGTGAAATAAAATTTTGTTATCCGAGGCTTTGTTTTCAGGAGAATCGAATTTCAAGATTCCTCAAGGAGAGTACGGTGATGCGTCTGATCATGACCTGCCCAATCTACTTTCCGTGCTGTACGAGGACCTGTCGACTTCCCAAAGCTGATTTTCGTGGAAAGGAAGTCTCGTTGAAACAACATTCGTTCTATATTCTCGGCTTATTGTTATATTTAATAATACCAGCTGATACGTCTGATCATAATCAGTCGAATCTATAATACATCTCAAAGCTGATTCTCTTGGAAACGAAGTCTTGCCGAAACAATTTTCTTGTTCGAACAAATTTCATTTTACATTGTAGACTTATTATTGTATTTAATAGTTTAACATTTACGACGTTGACCAAGACTTGATGCGTTATTGGGATGTTGAAATGATTCGTCGAATCGTTCGGTCCACCCGGTACGCTGACGAACTTTCGTCGCAAATATCCCTGTAAAAAGTAACCGGGATTCTGGCGAACGTCGGTTCGGGGGTGGGATCGTGGGTGCTGAAGAGTTCGGGGGTGCGTTAACGGTGGCGGTTCTAAGCACAACTCACAATTTCACCGCGAATAATATAAAAGTAAAGTTCAATTTCGCGCGGAACTTATTACGGGAGGGGGCGGGGGGGGGGGGTGAAATCGTCGAGGTCCGTGGGCGACGGCCGGATATCGGGGGTGCGTTCTATGCGGAACGCGTCGCCCGCGGAAACGTTCACGTTAGCCTTATATAATCAGAAAATAAGAGGGGCATCGCCGAGATGAAAGCGGCAGAGGAAGCGGGAAGAATGAGAGAGCTAGAGCTCAAAAGAAAGAGAGAGAGAGGGGGGGGGGGGGACGGTTGGCTCGCCGGCTCGCAAACTTCCCTTA
>CM052192.1:5506454-5523154 GCA_028455805.1 Lasioglossum figueresi | reverse complement strand
GAGACGGTTGGCTCGCCGGCTCGCAAACTTCCCTTATTAAATTGATTGCCGCTCGCTACGGAATAAAATTAGCCGGGGATATCATGATTAAAGTTGCTGGGGTAAATCAACGAACGGAGGCCCAGGCTAGAACCTGCGAGTAGTAGAAGAGGAAGAAGAGGGACTCTCCTCGTGAGGGTCCAAGGCAGCCGGGGGACCTCTCAGCTACTGCTCGGTGTATCGAAGTCGTGGCGCGATTGTTTCGTCGTGCAGAGAGCGATGCAAATATAGGAAGCGTTCGGATGCATCGATGTCGTCTGTAATTTACGTGCAACGCGAAAACTTCTGCAGCCCGCCGTTGTTCCCGCCCTTCCGACCCTCTTCTTTTCTCTCGCTTCCTCTCGTCCTGTTTCCCCCTTGCGTGTTTCTTGTTCTCCGCATTTGCTCCCCTTTGCGTTCAGCCTCGGCCGTTGCAGGGTACCGCGGGGAGAGACCCGGGGAAAAACGAGAGCCAACAGAGAGTATCCGCAGGGAGAAAGTCAGAGAGATGAAAAGAGAGAGAAAGAAAGAAAATCCGATATATGAAAGTAAACGAGCGCGGGGGACGGATGGCGCGAAGGGTCGCAGAAAACGGTGCGATGACGTGTCTATATTAAGATGTTGAAAATGTGATTGCTTAAGCAGAGCCGAGGCTTTAGCCGTGTATTGGTGACACGGTTCACCGCGAAAACGTTTTAATGGCGTCCTTTTCGATCCCGTGATCGTTTGCCCGGCAGAGATGTCTCCTTTAATGAAATGAGACCCGCGATGAAAAGGGCGCACGCCAACCATGAATACGCACGCTGCTTGCTGCCCGGCCTCTTAGCCGGCTGTTTGCCCAAGAATATTCGCGGTAATTGCGTTCTGGAAATGATGCAGGAGTTATTTTCGTTTAGTTGATAAGCGCGTTTCCGAAACGACATTTCCAACGGCAGCCGCCGTGCTGCACCGCTGGGGCCAGACCCCGGTAATTACTGTTAACGTTCGCCCTTATTGTTCCGCCGGCGATTTACGCTCCCGGCAAAACATACAGAACCGCCCGACGGTATTCAACGCCGTGCGACCACCCCCGTGATCACTTATTTTTTTCCCCCGTTCCGTCGCGTCGAGGGCAACGTATTTACGGATTAACGCGACGAGCTTCCTCCACCTAGCCGCGAGAAGAAAACACGTTGATTCCGCCAAGGATTAATTAGTTTTGTCGGACGCTGTGTGTGTTAATCGAACGTCTCCGTAGTAACAGGTTTCGCCGAAGTCATGGCCAAAATTGAACAACATTTTTTTCTTTATTTTGAAGATTTATTTATCACTGGACTCCGGATGTTTATGCATTTTCCAATTTTTCTCGACAAATTTTAAGAAAGTGGCCTTTGCAGATCCGAAACAAATAAAAATTGTAGAAAATTCTAGCGAATTTGATATTCTAGCTCTTTTTGAAAATTTTCATAAGCCATAAATACATAAAAAACCGTATTTATTCTAGTCTATTTATCACATTTCGTTTAGGGGTGTCACGGTAGCGATGGTATCGGCGGTAATAAAAATATTACTTTTGGCAAAACTTGTACAAAAACGGCAACAATTATTTGTCGGGACGTTATTTTCGATTCCACCTTTTTAATATCATCCCCGTCAACGTTATTTTTGCTTTCATCCCCGCGGTAATTATTCACCTGTGAATCGAATTGGGTCGAATGAATTAGTCTGCAAACAAAAATTGTGGATAAACCAGAGGTTACCGGAAGCTTATTAACACTTTTTGTTCAGGCCCAATCGTTTTTATCGTGTAAAACTCTTTCCATTTTGTGCGTATGGAATTAAAGGCTTTTCTGGGTACCGCGCCTGAATGTTTAGCGATTTATTAAATACAAATAATTTTGGTAGCGTCGACCATCCTGTAGTAATTTTTGATAGCGCCTCAGACTGGCACTTCTATTAACAAGCTGGTTAATAATTGTACAGCATCAAAAACACACACACCTAGCGTTCAACGGGTCGTGTATTATTAAATTATAATTGCCATTGCTATTCGGAGAATTGATACTCGTTTATTTTCGTCGACATCCAATTGAAAGCTGTTACTAAATTTGATTAAACCGTGGTTGCCATAAAATTTCACTCGACGACTCAAATTAGAAAATCTGATATTGCTGATTGAAGAGATGGATTCAGAACTTATTTATTCTTGTCACGTTAAATCTGTGCTGGCATTTTCATTTAAAAGCTGTTGGTACAAGCTTAACTTCTCAGTCCGCGCGGCAAAGAGTATAATTAAAAACGAAAGTCCGCTGCTGGATCCGAATCGAGGAACCGGCGAGGGTTAAACGAGGCGAAGCAGGGCGCGGAACGTTCGTGGTAAAAAATTAATGTCCCATAAAATTTTGAAAACACCGCACCGGGGAGAAACGGTTCCCGTCGCGTCCCGGCCGCGCCCTCGTGTATTCGATTTAAGTCCGAATCGCAGCGACGCGGATTAATATTCTGTTCGTCAAGTCGGTACGGTTGTTCACCGAAACCCGGCTCGTTTCGGGGAATGAAAAAAACACCAATTCGGAAGCGAATAGCGCGACCCTTTTCCGTATATTTTTTTATTTTTGCACGGCGAATACAACCTTTTGAAATACTGCGGGTGGCAACTTTTTGCCGGCGGCTGTTCACGTGTATCATGCTTTGTTTACGGGTTTGCGACTGTTGGTTGTTAGATATTTTAGGGGGAATATTTATAATCGTTGACAGTGTACGTGATACGCCATTTTATTCCAGTTTTTTTTTTTTTCGTTGGTCTGTTTGAGATAAAACAAACCGCTGCTTAAGACCACTGCGATTCGCGATTCGCGAGGTCGCCGACAGGTGATAACGCGTCTGTGAAATTCGCCGAAGCGTGGCGACATCGCGGACCTTTTGCATGCTGCCAAGGCATTTGCCACGCTGTTGCGGGACTACTGTTATTACTAGACTACGGATCTTTATACGTTTATCACGATAATGTGCACGTCCAATTTAAAGCAGTGGACGTGTTAAAAATATTTAAGGACATCAATGTATTCATGTTTCTTCAATTTTGATTTCGCTCCTGTATTCTGCAATCAACGCGAACATGTTTTATTTTCCATAAAGATCCGCAGTCTAGTTGTTACGACCCTGAACCGGGCTGTCTAAACTCGAAACATTAAAATAATTAATTTAGTGCTCGCCAAATCGTTTTCCTCGAATATCTTCTAAACTATTCATCGCGTCGATCCGGACAGGCTGCGACTTTCATGTCGCATCACATTTTTTCGTAAAACAAACGGTTTTCGAGAAAATTGAGAAAAAAATTCGACCAAAATCCACAAATGTTTTTTCAAATTTGAAAATTCAAGCGTGCTTCCATTGAAATCAATTATTGTAGGGGTCAGTCGAGGAAACTCGAAATCGTTAGAAAGCGTAAAAAACAGCTGAACACAATTTATGGTGTGCGTGACTAGACAAAGCTATTTTTGAGAGGACTGTTTAGTTTCAGAGTCTGCCAGGTTTTAGCTTTCGTTAGTTCGCCTCAATAGCGCATACGGATACCATAAATCGTGGAGGACCGAAGGACCTTCGACGAAAGGGCAGCGGACGCCCGCGTACGGGAAAACCCCACGTGCGTAAGGTCTGGAGGAAAACAGCGTTAGTTGTAAGAGATTTTCCCCTTCTCCTAAAATTCATTTAGTATAAGAAGACGAGACGACCGGGACTTAGAGTGGTTGTTATCTGAGAATCGCCCGAGTAAGTCGTCCTAAACATTGTAAGAATAATTGAGTTGCATTGTTAAAATAAATACTGTTACGCAAACTAACACGGTATACAGAACACATAAAAACGCTATAATTATTTTAGTTTTTAATCGTTTCCAGGCACGTTTTCCCGTTATCCGAACGAGATCAAACTTTCCACAGAATTCTTTTGAATTATTTGGAACAACTCTGCGGGATGCTTGTAAAAGAAATTTTAACAAAAATTTTTGACGAGAGCAAATAAGAGTCACCCTGGTATACATACTCGCGCGTGGTTGATGCAATTTGTCAGTTTTCCAAAAAAATTCCCAGAATGTTCCGTCGCCTCTCGAGTCCACAAAAATTGACAAAAGGTCCTTGCCAGTCCCCGATACCGCAAGGGGACACAAATTTCCATAGCGTTAACATATTTCCTGACAGCGAGAGGGAAAACCCTTGAAATTGGCAAGCACGCAACTCGATCCCCGCTCAAAATTCAACAAGTTCTGTGCACGCGCGGAACGTCTACGGCGCAACACTTCTTTTTCAATATTTCTTTAATGTATCACGTACGCCGACCGTGTTTTCTGCGTTTCTCCAGAGCCTCCTTTATTCCGACCCAGTTCTCCGCATGCATATTACGAGTGAACTATTTAAGCAATTCTGTTTCAGGGGTTTCGCTCCGACGTCTATTCACACGTAATGTTTCAAATTAAGCATTAACTAACCTCGTTATTACTCAGACATTCTATTGTCTATTCTAATTAGTCGTGAGCGTTGCGCGAGGTTAAATGGGATTTGTTTCCCTAAACGATACAAACAATTAGCTCGAGGTCTCTAGGCTGCAAAGTTCAGACACTCTGAGGAGCGCTGTCTGTTTCGTAATCGTTTGATTTATAAATGGCGGAACGGTGTTCATCTACCAGCTGCTATTTGTCGAATTGGACATTTTCTTCTGTACAATTTCTACTCGAATTACACATTATCGAGGAGTCTCTATCAAAGTTGCCGGTGTCCGGATCGTTTCTTGCGGTACGCTTGATATCTATCAAATTGTAAATTCATTACAATTTCCTCGGTGAATTCTGCCGATGTAAGAAGAAGTACCTAAAATGACTCGAACCTGGAAAGATCAATCCGAGCAGGAGCGGCGAACCTCGAAGTTAAGGAACTAAAATATTATTCCAACGTCGCGGACGGTGAGGGGAATGAGGGAGGGCGTTTTTATTTTACCAAGTTTGCGAGATTTTCCTGAAGGAAATCGTGCTTCTTCCCGTGACGAGCTTAATACATTCGCGGGGAACCTGACGCGCGAACAAGCTACTTTCCGCAACAGAGACAACCGTCTAAAACATTTCCCGGAGTTCGTTTTCCACGCCTTTGACGCGTTCCCACCTCGTTATCATTATCAGGCTCGCTCGACGCCGAGCGTCGCGGCGGCTGCGTCTTCGTTCTGATCAAAGAAACGGGGCGTAGAATGCGAGAGGTCGTGTTACATCGAGTATTAAGGAAAACAAGTCCCGCGAAAGGGAGTCCTTTGAACCTGGAAATGAGAACGGCCCACTCGGTCGTGATAAACGGCGCCGTTCACGCTTTGATTAACGGGACGCCTCGTGATCAAAGCGTGATCGACAATAGCGAAGAGGGGGAAGTCGGAAAAGAAAAACGAGCCATAGACGACAACGAACGTCACCGTTTCGGATGCTGGACGTTGTCAGTTCCAAGAAAATCCGCTCTTCCAGGATCTCGATGCGTCCGGGAACTCTCCACATCGCGCGCGCGCACAGGAATTAATTAATTACACGCGACGCGAGCGGTAATTAGTTAAGTAATTCTCCTCCGAGTCGCCATGCTCGACTTGCTGTTTCGTTTCCCACGTTGTTACCGTTTTCTGTAATCCCGGAGCTTGATACAATGAACAGAACACATTTCTTTTTACACACATCCATTGTTGCATCGAGCCATTCGCAGGTTGCTGGAAAAGCTCGCAACTTGGTGCAAATTTTCTTTATTTCAACCCCTTGCCCTACGATTTATTTCACGGTTTCGGTGATTAGAAATTTTTCTTTGCAGTTCGGAATTTCGTAAAAAAGGAGAAAAATTATATCCATTGTACGCCTACATGTTCTCCAATGACTGTACATTAACAAAACCGAAATAGAATTTCATCTCGGCTTAAAGTAAATTAATAACATGCGTGTATATATTTATTAGACTCTGTTCAGAATCTTCGTCACGAGTCTGACACGATATTGTAGGGCAAGGGATTAACAAAATTGTTAAAACTGAAGATGTCAATGTATTGTTTCTCCTCTATCATTTTGGATTTTGCATAAAGATTCGCAGTCTAGTTATTAATGCTACCTGTTTTGTACGTACTATATCTGCGTACTAATTTGAAAGGAGAATTCAAATAAACCAACTATGTTCTTGGAAAATTTCTCACTGATGAATAGCCGAATGTCTACGCTGTACACAAGCAAACACTTATCTTCGATTCTATCACGTGTACACCGACGAAGCTCCCGTTCTGGCAATGAAGAAACGAATTTCATAGTTCGCAACTGGCTTTCTGATTCGTTTCTAAGAATCCGCGTGAAACGAATCCGCGTAAGTCGAATGACTTTACTGTATTCTAAAAATCGATCTTTAAACACTTCTAAGAAGCAAAGAATTCGTAATACTTTCTTGCTGCAGCCGATTTATGTAGTTCCGCGTTCCGAGCTAACTGGGCCGGCCGTCTAATTAATTCCGAGGGGGCGAGGTTCTCGGGAATCATCAATTTCCTGCGCGTTTTATTTCCCATTGGGATTGATCGCGTTGGTCAATGTTTCCCGACCAAACAGTCATCAAAAGATCGGGAGCACGGCGCGGCGGAGCTACGGTCTCGGCTAAAGGAGAAGAGCTCGACGAAAAAGAGAGGCAGCGAAAAAAGGACAATTGCTATCGCGGAGGGAATGCAAGCAATCAGAGGATTTGAAAATGCGTAAACACGGTCGAAGGTGAGAGGGCGCATCGGCTCCGGCGAAGTCATTAGCGAGGGAACCCGAGAGTGAGACGCCGTGAGTTCGGCACTGGTGGAACGCTCGAAGGCTTCGGGAGTCTAATAAATAAGTAAAAATCCACTTTAACTAAATAATACGAGAGCGGGACGTGTCCATCCCCGCCCGCGTACGATCTGTACAGCCTGCGACTTATACGTCGCATTACTTTTTTTCGTAAAACAAACGGTTTTCGAAAGAATCGGACCGAAATCCACAAATTTTTTCTCAAATTTGAAAATCCATCCAATGGTTTCATTGAAATTACTTATTTCAATTTTGAACCGTTATGGGGCACGTTTTCCGCTTACCCGATCGAGCTAAAACTTTGCACAGCGTAAACACAAGTCATTAGCGAGGGAATCCGAGGAGGCAGCCGTGAGTTTGGCACTAGGGGAACGCTCGAAGGCTTCGGGAGCCTAATGAATAAATACAAATCCATTTCAGCTAAATAATACAAGAGCGGGACGGGTCCGTTCGCGTGCTCGCGCGACATCTCCGGATTAGCCCGGCGTTGCAGCTTAAACAATCGCATTTTCGAGGCCTCGAACAAAGGCCGGCAAAGTCCTTCATTATTTTCCTCTCCCCCCGTAGCGTCGTCCCAGTTCAGTCGACAGCGGCGAGACAGGAGAACACAGACAAGGGATCGGGACTGCGGGCAGGAGAGAAGGGAGCGAACTTCGCCGGAGGAAGAGTTAAGCACGAAAGCGCGTCCTATCCTCGGGATTTTGTAATTGAATTAATACCGGTGACAGCCGTCCCACTTCAGAAGCGAAAAGGGACCGATGGGATGAGGGCTGAAAAAAATGTCAGTCGACTTTCTTCGGACTCGAACGACGGGACGTTCGAGTGGCCAATTCTATCCTCGATGGAGTTCCCGTTTCGCCTTGAAGCGCTTTCTTCTTCGTTCTCGTCGTCCTCGTCGTCGTCTGCATCTAACGCCGCTTAGCTTTTCCCGCTAAAGAAGTGCACGGTAACAGATAAAACCGGATAATGGAAAAACTAGCGGGTGAACGAGGACGGGGGGTAGGGAACGGGTCGGAAAAAAAAACGGTTGAAACGGCAGAAGAAGATGGAAGGGATAAGAGCAGCTAGCTGGTCGTGGAAGTTTTGCATCGGAGCTGGCCGGGGTTGGCTTCCGCGGAAAAACGCGCCGCTACGAGAGAGAAAGAGAGAGAGAGAGAGAGAACTGGCCACTGAAAGTTTTCCCTTAATCAAAGCAACGACGAATCCGTATCGGAAAGCGTGTACTTCGTACGGAAATGGTAATAATTATTTTTTTCCACTGTTGAACAACTCATTCCACGCTGCCTAGGATCACAAAGGGGGCCCCGTCCCGGTGTGTTCCCTTTCTTCCGGCTGCGAATGAAAAATCTCGGCCCGGCCGAGGCCGGTTTAAGGTAATTAAACTGCCATGGCGGTCGCGGCGGTCGGCCTCTTTCAACTATCGTCGTCTAATCTACTTTAAAAACAAGCAGAGTGCGCAACGCGTTTGTAATCCCTCCGTTCTCCGCCGCCTCCAGTCGGCGCGGCGTTTCGTTAATTAAGTTCGTTCTTTCAGCAGCGGCCTCGCGTGACGAAGTGCTCTGATTGTCTTTATTTCTGCGCGTCTCAACGGAGAGATCCACCGATCGGGGCCGCTCGTAAATAGACGCCTGCCCCGCGACGATGAAAACCACCCCCGAGGACACACGATCTTGTTTGGAATATCGACTGCCGTGTCTGGTTTTTTAAAATTTATATTATTGCGCAATTGCATGCGGACCCAGTTATCCGAGTGTCGCCGTTGCAGGCACGAGGGACAACGGGGAGACACGTTTCGAATGACGATTGTTTAGTTGGAAAGGATTATATAACATGGCGAGTAACATTTTTCTTAGATGGACATCCGCGAGAGACTTGAAGGTACTCTCTGGAAGTCACTTTCTGGAATGAAATTATTTTCCCACGAGTTTTCACCTTTCTATGGTAATTTCGATAATCATGATTATTCAAGGTCATTCAAATTTGTTTCAATCTTTAGACACATTAGAATTATTTCATCAAACTGTATATTTTAAAGTAATTTAGCAAAAATTACACGAAAGTTCCCAGCGTGCTCGATAGTCCGAAATAACAGGGTGCCATTGCACGGCTAGCATAGTCTTCTACTTTACAGCTCGGTAACGTGTAGAATTGCATGCACATTCCCAACACGTCGGCAGCGTGTAACGAGGAAACCAGCCGAAATTAAAATTCCGTATTTATCATGAAGCATGCACGGCGCCACGAAAGCTACCTAAACTAATTACGGGATAGTTCTCCGAGTAACGTCGGTTAATTACGTCGGAAAATTCATCGGACATCGCGTTTTAATGAAGTGCACGATCGCGGATTATTAGAAAGACAATAGGGTACACGGCGGAGTAAATAAAATCCCGTTTAATTCCGTTGCCTATAAGTCAGAGCGGAAAGACTGCGTAAATATCTCGTTGCTAATTACCTCTCGACCGGCGCCGTCGTGAGAAGCGGCTGACGCGCGTCGCGTCGCGTCGCGTCGCGCTGCGCCGGGGCGAAGATCGCGCGGCATTCAATTTCTCTGCGCTCCGATTACTGATCTGCGACGACTACGTCTTAACCGGAAGTTTTTCTGGACTGCCGTTCGTCCGGTTAAAAGCGGTTTCACCGGTGGTCGGTTTCGAAACCGGCGCGGTCCTATTACCGGCGATATTCTTCCCGCTGCGGTGGCAGATTTTGCTGTACATGCCGAAAGGGCTGCGTCAGGGATTCCGGCTGCCTCTGGCACGACAATGACGCCACACGACAAAACTCGCGGTTCTCCCGTGTGTGAAACGGAGACGCTCGCCTCGACTGGATGTCGAGTTCCCACGGTGTCCTCGTTCCCCGATTGGTCCCGGTTACAGAAAGTCTGTTACGGTTCGAAGAAACCGTATCCATCCTCCGTTCTGCGACAAAGTCGTCTGGCATTCTACCCGGGGGAACCAAGATGGCGGCCTCTGTTAAGCTCCTCGCTCTTTCGTTGCGGCACACGGTGCTCCAGACAATGCTGAAAAGTCCAATTTTCAAAGTGTGAAATCGAAAGAAATTTTTATCGGCAGACATCAGTGATATAATGTGGTTCGTAATACTGGCCCACAATTTTTATTAAATATACGAGGTTATTATTAAATATGCGTGTCGACACGTTCCGTGCCGCGTGTACCACTGGTGGAATGTACCAGAACAGTGTATACCAGAATGTACTAGAATATGCCAGAATGTCGCGTAACATACTAGAATATACCAAAATATACCAGAATATATTAGATGATTGCATAAGTTCTTGCCCGATTTTCATAGATATCGCAAACTGTACTGCACGGCGGAGTGTAAAAAAAATTATACAGTCACCATTCTTTTGTAATTGTAGAAAAGAAAGCATGGTGATTATATAATTGATCGATAAAGCTGTATTCTTTAAAATTTAACCATTGAATTTTATTTTCAAATCGGGCACGAACTCGTGCAATCATGTGATATATTAATGCGCTAGAAACGTATATCTTACGTAGAATATATTTTTACCAAGAGAACGAGGCATTATAAAAAATGCAGTATAGAACGAAGCGCACAAATTTGTTTAATCGTCGAGGAGAAACGGCTGGGGAACGTGTTAAAACCGAAGCGAAAAACCGAACGAATTGAATTCGTGTGATCTTAACCCTGCCGGTGGAACCAAGATGGCGGTCCCTCTATAGAACCGCTCGGACTCCGAGTCCCGGGATGCGTCCTCAGTTCCCAGCAGACTGCACCGTTTCCGGAGGACGGGGTTCCGCGAGGAACTAGACACAAGCTTGTTCAGGAATTATGGAGTTCCACCTTTTGTCGGCGTATCGAGCGATATTTTCCATTTAGGAACGGCTTTGTCCGACAACTGGCACAGGTGCGATGGCCTCGCCGGAGGTGTCGTAACTCGCGAGCATTGAACTCGCTCGCGCCTCGTCCTTTTATTTCGGCACGTGGACCCGCTATTGTTTAGCGTTTCTATCCCCGCGGATGCCCTGATATATTAAAAAGAACGCGACGACGACGCGACGGGACTTCCGCGAGAAGTCCGTGAACTTTGACAAAGCTGTATCGATAGAAAACTTGTTCCGTGCGCGCTCCGATACCGCTCTGTCGAGGAACGCGCAGCCGTTCCGTGCGCGGAAAAGTTTCGCTACGAGGTATTTCCAATATTTTCAGGAAAGTATGTTATGCTTTGTATTATAGGAGCGTGACGACAACGCCGGGGCCTCCTCCTTCTCCTCCTTCCTCCACCACCCACATGATTCGACTATACTTTGATACGTATACGTGCACTCGCGCGAGTGCGCCAGGGTGAGATCTGGAAATCCTCTAGTCGGAGGACGTTCGTCACGCTGTAATTGTCATACGTCCGAGAAACAGCGATGAAATATCCGACGTGGGATTGCCAGGTTTGCAAAAAATATTACGAGCAAGCTCATTTCCCGTGCGAAACGAACTTTAACGGCCACTGCGGAACGCCGACCTCTTGCCGCTGGACGTTTTACTGGCGACTGTCTGCCGACGACCTCTCTATAGGATCTTGTCAGCACCTCTAAATACCATCGGGAGTCGCCTGCCGCCTTTTCGCGGGATTAACCAACCAATGAATACTGCATTTGAGTCCTCTGCATGTCTGGGGAACGTCTTCCGCTTTGATACCCTCCGCAGAGGACTGCGAGAGACCGTTCTGACGCGCGCGAAACCCATCGGATTGCAGTCGCGAAGTTTGATTTCACTGTGACGAAATAACGGAGTTCCGCGCGTCTTTTAGTATGCACCGATCAAATAGATCTCGCCGCGCATTTACAGAACACGTTTCCCAGTCTCTGCATATTATGTGCGTCATTTAAATAACAAATTCTGTATTAATCAACACGTTCCGTGGCGAGCCGTTTTTGCTCGTCAATTAACCCCTGTGTAGTCAATCGAGTACCCATTTACTGTATTTCTTTCAACAACTTGTTAACATTCTTCGAAAAAATATTACAAAATTTCTCCGAATATGTCCATTCTTTACTCGCTAATATATCAATCTATTCTTATAATGAGAATTTGCGCAAACATGTTAAGTACAGAAAGGTTTTAGATAATCTGTACGTTGCGGTTCACTACACATGGGTTAAACAAACTTATGTGTTTTGTTTTACATATTCTGCAGTTTTTGTAGTGCCTCATACTTTTCGTAGAAATATTATACATGGTGTCGCAAAACTCCTTCAACATCCGGAAATAGGAGGTACCCGAGATCATTTGAAGCGACATTTTTCATTGTAAAAATAGCGTCCGCGGCTTTGTTTAGGATTTATTAACGAATAACACGGACCAATCAGAGCACGACCTAGATGCGTGTTGGCACAGTGGTCCCGACGCGCCAACTGCCAATTGGCCAACTGTGCCAACACGTGTCTAGGTCGCGCTCTGATTGGTCCACGTTTCTCGTTAATAACTTCTAAACAAAGCCGCGGACGCCATTTCTGCAAAGGAAAATGTCGCTTCGAATGATCTCAGGAACCTCCCATTTCCGTATGTCGAAGAAATTTTTAGGCACTCTATTGATTCTACACTGTTGAACTTGTTATAAGATATCTGTTTCTAGCGCGTTGAATAAATGTGTCGGTGTGTACCACCGCACAGAGGTTAGTTTAGGTTTTAGACCGTCCTCGACCGGGCATCTCGGAGAGATTGCAAATTGTTCCACCACGGGATCACGTTTACGGGCTCCATTACGCTGCCATAGCACGAACGAGCGTCCGTTCGGCCGATTTCAGGGAGGCGTTCGTTAGTTGAATAAAAAAGAGACAAGCGATAAAATTTCTTTTCCACGGCCGTAACGTTCTCGTGACGACGCGTATCGTCGCGCGGGTGCGTAGTCGCAAAACCAAGCGGCTGGAAGTTTTACAAAGGCATAAAACGAAGGCGCTTGTTTCCCATACGAAGGGAACTGTGACGTTTATAGCGGAGCCCACGGTACCCGTTCGGAGTTCATAATATCCCGGTGCGCGTTAGGTGCGTTCAATATTCACAAGGAGCCGCGTTAGGATTCGTATGATGGGGTGTGCAAGCCGCGCCGAAGATCTGTCAACAAAACTCATTTCTCGGGCAAAATGAACTCTGACGTTTATGGTGGAACGCACAGAGGAGAGAGAGAGAACGGGAGAGGAGGAGAGAGTGAGAGAGAGAGTTTCGCTGGATCCCGTGTTGTCGCTGCTGGCTTCCACGGGTGTCTCGGGGAATTTTCTACGCTCCCGAGGAACTGCGGTGGGATTTCTGTGACGTCTGCGAGGCCGCGTTAAGGAGACAACAACAAAACTCGTTTCGCAACGCGAAACGAAACCACTGACGCGTTGATGGCGGAACGTGGAACGAGCGGGACCCGATGAGATTCCATGGAATTGCAACGGATACGTGCAATTGCGTTTGTTTATCGTTGTTCCTCGGGCAAAGAGACGCCCAAGACCGTCTTCGATCGGGACCGTCGCGTCAGTAACCCCTTTGGCCGACGTCGAACGACCTTTCAAACATATTGGACCCGGAAAAAATACATTCAACCCAGCGGATCGTCTGTCGGGGTCACAATGGCGCCCGAGCATCGCCTCCTGAAGATAATTTTTGGACGACCCCGCACTGACCCCGTCCACACATCGATTTTTCCTTTATATACCGCCGACACATTGCCTATTCGATTACTCCATTTTTTCAATTTAACAGTCTATCTACCGGTAACCTATTAATGGGCTACTCAATAATTGTGCTGCATCAAATCGAAGCTTAAAAATCTTTTTTTAGGAAATTATTTGATATTTTGCTGTTGCTGTTGCTGTTGAACGATTCTTTCAAAATATCCTCAGCCATCAACCATATACTTCCAACGATTATGGAATAATCACCGGTAAGTAATGTGTTAATATAGACACTACTAACTAACTTTTTGTGTTGCTCGAACAATGGTAAATCCTTGCGAATTTCTGCTTTATACGACTACCATTTTGTTAAAAGTTGTTTCTTCTGCATCATTCTAGTGTAAAAAGATAAAAGGATCTCGGTTTTACACGTGCGTAAAATTTGAGGAGAATTGACCAATTTGTTATTCAGATCTCAGACCATATAAACTAAAAGACACGGCATGTGTATAGTATGCGTGTAGAAAAGCCCAGAATCCAGCGAGGCAAAGATAACTGGAACATGTGACGTCGCGTATTACTTTATCTTTGCTTCGAGAAAAATTGTCTGAGCCGTGTCGATAAGTTTGTATGGTCCGAGGTTGAGATATATCGTGGCAGCCGTGATAACTGATATGCTGCTGTACCGGATTATTCACGTGACATTGTGACGACAGTGACGAAACGCGTCACGTGGCCGGGCCGTAGAAGGGGAACGGTAGAGAGGGGAGACAGTCTCTAAGATTGCCTATCCGGTCCCAAAGTGGGCACATAAAGAGGTAACATAATTTCATTGAATTCCGACACTTATAGAATATATTCAGGCCGAATTTCGTAATTCCTAAGATTTCAATTACGATACACCCCCGTCCCCCGCAGCACATCAGCCGGAAGTTCGAGGAAGAAGCACCGGGGGGCACGGTAACCGCGGCAATTATCATTTTACAGAAACCCGGGCAGAACGCCGATGAGAACGGAGGAAGTCCTGACGCGGCCTCGTGGAATTTGTAGAAAATTTTCTGCGAAATAGACCAGCAACGACACCGTTACGCTGAAAGGCAATTCCGAGTTCCGGGCGAGTAACGTCGCGGCGCGGCGAGGCGGTTTCGTTTCAGGTTCGCTTCTATCGTTTCGTGTCGATGCTTCGCCGCGTTTTTCTTCGTGAAAACGAAACGAAAGTTTCGCGGGTTGGGTAACGACGACTGGATAACGGGGAATAGAGACGGAACGCGCGATGTTCCGTCATGAACGTCATCGTGTTCGTTCCCGTACAACGGTGTGAAACGGTGGTCGTCCTCGTCCACGACTATACTTTCACATGTTCCGTGTATTTTTGCGATTTGTTCTATCATCGCTGTTCTACTCCTAGCTGACAATTACTGCGGCAGAATGCGGATAAAAATACACGAGCGCAGGTCGGGTCGTATCGACGACGTAAATCCCGGTTACGAAAATGTGAAAAATCGCACGCGTGCTAGTTTAGATCTCGAGATGCTCAAGAAGGTCTTGCCGCGCTGGAGAACGTTGTAAAACACTGGTGAGATATTTTTAATCGATAAGGCTGTGGGGCAAGGCGAGGCAAGATGGGAGCGCTAAGAAAAAATTGATTTAGGATACTGTATGTGTGCCAACATCTGCTTGAGAAATATATATATATATATACAATAATGTTCGTGACCCTTTTTCATGAATTTGTTGACAAGGGGCGATTGTAATACTGCAAATAGTTCAAAATCTATTACAGCTATTATAACAAATTTTTTATATATTCCGCAAAACCACTGTTCCAACATATACGTTGTTATCGTAATCGTATAGATACGCAATCAACGGACCAAAATGACATCATCTTAACGGCTCAATAGATTATTATTACTGATCGGTAGACTGCGGATCTTTATGCGTTTATGGCATCTGAAATTGTTCCAAAAATGCTAGAGTATGAAGTTCGACAGAATTTAATACGATTTTTATTTATTCGAGATCACTTTCCGAAAGTTGGTCTACTGATCCTACAAGATACGACAGCATCGAGAATGGTTATTTGTCCATCGATGCTCAAAAGTCGGAACCAGAGAAATACGTAAAAAGAAACGTTACAAGCTAATTGTGATAATTGTCGGGAAGATTTCATCTGTTTCGTCTCTCCGCTTTAAACAATCCTCGCTCACCACGCGGCCGAATGATTTCGCAATAACTATCCGCCTGTTAGACCGCGGGCGCCATTATCGGAAATTCAAATTTACCCAGCGACTTTGCGGCACGGCCAAAATTGTCTCGCGCGAATTTTATTCGCCTTGTTAGGAGCGAACAAGCGAATCCTTTTTGCAGTATTAAACCTGGAACGACTGGCGGACGTGAGACGATATAAAACAAAGATTCCCGGGCCATCTAGAGAAATAACGTCCGAACAGATTCAATGTTCTGTAGCCCGAGGGGATGAGGCGGACAATAAAGGGAGCCTGTCGGATCGATGTCGTACTTTTTCAAATCATACGTCTTGGACGACGACGGCCGGAGGGGAGGGCGGGAAAAAAGGATTCAAATAAAACACAGCGGGAGAAGCCCAGGGGTTGGACGGTGCCGGCGGCGACGATGTCGTGAAACAGGAAGTCGAAGATAGGGGAAAAGGGTGTACGCTGCGTGAAAGTTTCGCGTGACACGCCGCAACGGGTGCTATCGTTTCGTCCGCGGCGCAAACAGGGTTCTGGCGACGGTCGTTGCTGGCTGGTTGGAGGGTCGAAGAGTTCGGAGGGGTTGTACCGTCGCGTCGGCCAGGGGTTGTTCGGAATCTATCGGTAGGCCAGGTTTCGCTCGCGTATGCACGCGAGCCGGTAACCGTGAGCCCGGCTGTGTACACTCATGGACAAAATGATAGCACGCCCGTGCTATCTTTAATTTCTCGCAGACATTGCTTTTCTGAATGAAACGATATCGTAATTGCTACAATACAGAGAGAACAAACCTGTTAGCAGATAAAGTTTGCCCTCGTTCGCCGTCCGAGCAAGCAGAAGAAAAACAGAAATTCTGAAGGCGAAATTATAGTAGAGTTCGAGCCTCCTGGTAATATCGTGAACCAATTCGTGAGTTGTCAAGGAATCAACAGTCAGTTTCATGCTTTAGAATTACTGTTGAGACCGACTGGCTTAACTCGTCGCGCCACTACTTGTTTTATGGTTACGGTGATTAGAAATTCT
>CM052192.1:5464951-5500205 GCA_028455805.1 Lasioglossum figueresi | reverse complement strand
TCAAATTCTCCATACCTAAGTTGTAACAAACAGTTTAAAACAAAAACGAACCTAAAAGAGCAATTAGGGCACGAGTAATCTAACTTTTTAGTATTTCTCGGTACGCCCTCAGATACTCATCTTCTTTCTAACTTTTTAGTATTTATACTACAATAAACTCTTGGCTGTTACCGATCCCCTATTGATTTTCTTGGATACTACTTTTTACATACACATTCCTTACTTACAGACTAGAATAGTCTACAGATTAGAATCGAACCATGATTATTTTGATTTTTGTCCATTGCATGCCGCACTGCGCGAAAGGCCTAATAAAAATTCGGTGCGTTCAATTTTCCGCTGCAGTGATTTCGGTCTCCGGTGGTCCGAGCGTTAATGAAAAATTGACAAGCGGAGTTTCGGTGCCGAGCAAACAGTTCTCTGAAGCATAAGCGGTTAGTTAGATCCGCGGTAGCGATGTTCCTTGATCCGGCGTTTGTAAGAGCGAGTAAATTCGTATATCCCGCATGCTGATTTGCGAAAGGTCCCAGGCGTACAGTTATAAAGGAGAGCCAAAGCTTTCGGGTAGAACCCTGTGGTGCTCCCGGTTCATCCACCGCAACGTATCAGCTCAGAGACTATAGGGCCCGGACCATCTTCTTCACTGTTACAGTTCGGTATACGGCGGAACAAGTAACTGTAATTACCATTTGGCTGCGCCCAGCCCCCGTAAGTAGTCGGCGAGCAATGCCGGGCCGGGCCGGGCCGAGTCGGCGCGGCATAAGTATTTGGCATAGAATAATGTAGACAGTTGTAAAAGCTAATGGTCGTTGTCCCGACGAGAACGAGCCTGAGCCGCTGTTACGACGGCGAACAAGTAATAAATTGCAGTTTCTAGTAAATAAAACGGGCGATGCCTTTTCTTCCCACCGATAAAGAAGAATACGGTCGCGGCCTACTTGGGAGCGTTTCGGTTTCCTGTAAGGCAATCTGCGTCTGGTTCAGTGACAGGGAAAGATGGCCTCGAATTTTTGCGATCGGCCTCTCTCTCCGCTTCCTCCAATCCCGACTCCACCTACCCCACACCGCCATTCGACTAATGAGAACGGGAAAAGCGTGTTTCTTTGATAAGCCGCGCTCCAAATTCTATATCTAGCCGGACGATTCAAGGAATGGCACTTGTTCTTTTGTGAACGACTGGCCACTTATTTCTGCGGCAGGCACGATCAACTTTCCTAGCCTCCGTATCGACAGAATACTAATTTAAGCTGGCTCTTCTTTCCACAAATTCAATGCTGTCGCTCGGAGCTGCGTTCTCCTCGGATTAACTGATAAAACGGGAAACTCGCACAAATTTTTGTGGAACGTTACAAATGGTACTCGATCAGGCAAATCAAGCGTCCGGCGTTGTAATTCTTCGTATTTTCAATGTAGAAAATCAATTTGCAACGAAAATATGTTAACCCTTGCGTCGATGACAAAAATTTTCATTCGATATTCAACAATGTTCCACTGTACAGTTGCAACACGTATTTTTACGTCTCGAATTGTAAATTAATCTGTGATCATCGAAGAACATAAGAAATCTGCGATAATATTGGGTTGGCAAGAAAGTAATTTCGGTACTTTAAGGTGAAATAAAACCGAATTTCTTTATTCAAACAACGAACGCTGATCAATGAAATATTTTCTTATTTATTCTTTTTGGCAAAAGATCATCGAACAATAGGAAAAATATCTTATTCGTTAAAGTTCGTTGCTTCGATAAAAAAATTTAACTGTCTCTCTCTCTCTCTCTCTCTCTCTCTATTTCACCTTAAAATACCGAAATTACTTTCTTGCCAGCCCAATATTTTGCGGTTTTATCAACGATACTGTACAGACATGAAAATATTAAATCACGAATGTTGAAAACAAATGCCACCGAGAGTTCGTTTACATTACGACTCGATAGCAGTATTCGTGTTTGATCAACTAAAAGAGTTTTCCGAGTGGTGCTCGAGAGGCAAGCATCGACAAGATTTTAAAATCCCTCGTACGATGGAGCAGGCATTTTTTTTAACACTTTCCGTGCCTTTCAAGGGGGTTACATTTTTGTGAAAACGAGAACTTGCGGCGGGGCTATGTTCATCGCGCGCTATTGTGTTTCGAAATGTAGTGGCAGGGCGCGTTGAATAGATCGACAAGTGTAATTTGAGGTGTGCCACGGCGAAGTACGGGCTGGTGGGGGGAGATCTCTCTACTTCTGGTTCTAATTGGATACGAACTATTCGAAATGATCCGAAGCAGTCGTTGATACTCTCGAAGGTCACAGTAAGATCCTATTGAACTGCCATTAACAAGTGTATTCGCGGGTCTAACAATACGGGCAAGTTGTATACCAACAGACAACACTACACAGAGACATACAACCGCACAGACACCAATACAAACGGATCTATCGGGTACACGACGACATCACAGGCTACACACGTATATTCGGGACACGCTCCGCACACAGAAACACATGGAAACGTACACATTCGCGAGATATTGCAAGAGGCGGAGGCGCGCGGCCGCGCACACACGGTGTTATTTGTAGACATACCAATTTCGCCGCGTCTCTGCCGAGTTAAATATCGTTAGAGCGCATTTTACCTAACTAGCCTTCACGATATTAAGTCCCGTCTCGTTCTAGGTCAACCAGATTCAGTTTACTCGGCGCGTGCAATACCACGGACGCGCGCGTTCCGCTTGAAAATATTACGGGGTTGCACTAATTCCTGTCGGTTTTTCACTTGGAGTATTCATTATTCTCATAATACGTCATAACGTCGATCAACACACTTGCTTCCGACTGCTCTTTTTCATCTATCTGCTGAAAAAGCTGGATAACACGCGCACGGACATGCGAGCTCGCATGCGCGCATACACACACACACGCACAAGGTAAAAGTCTGTACTCTGTACGGATGAAAACATTTTTTTTTTGGAGATTTTTTTTGTGAAAGTTCGAAAAAATCACCGACTTTAAGGGTTATTTGCACCCTTCCAACACGGATGCTGGCCGTGTGAAATATTTTTCCGCGAAATACCTCTCGCAGAAATTTCATGAAATTCGGTGTGTCCAGATTCGACACACTTCGACTGTTAACCAGATTGGATTACGTTTCGAGGTTTTGGCCACGTTTCGGCTGATTCGCGACCGCCGCCGAGCAGATGCATCCGAAACGTTTGATTAATTTTTCGAAATCTTCTCCGAACTGCCCGCAGTTATTCCCGACGCGGTGCGGACCCGGTGGAAGCCGACTTTCGTCGTCGCTTTTAAATTTGCTGAACGACCGCCGTTTGAAATACGCGCGGAAAAATTACAGCATCGGGAGCCAAAAAACCGCACACAAATTCCGCGGCGTGACAGACCCGTTATTCCCTCTTCGGAACTCGTAAAGAATGCGGCGTCGCGCACGCATTTTTAGCTTTTCCGACGCGACGGCATATTTAGTAGCCGATTCTTTTATTCCCTTTTTTTTCTGGCGAGACAACTGCTGCCGGCCGAAAACGAACGCGATGTGACGTTTTCTCAATTATCGCCGGCGCTAACCCGTTATTCTCGCCGGTTTTGTAAGACAGCATTCCGGGTCGCTGAAATCCCGAAGTTTCTCTCATCTTGGACGGAAACGAGAGAGTTAGAATTATAAATAGCGGATTTCATGCATCTACGACAGAAACGAGTGCAGTGTTTTCTCGGTAAATGATTTACCACCGTATACGTAGCATTTTTCTAATGAGAATGATATCAAATATGATAGAATTCCGATGATATTTACTTGTGCGATGAATAGACTGCGGATCAAATTTAAAACACAGTGAAAATATTCAAATGTTAAAAAACGCTCTTGTAGTATTTCCGACGTGTTAAAATAATTAAGAAAATAAATAAATTCATATGTAGCTCCTGTATCTTGCAATGAATGTAGACAATTTCTATTTTGCTTAAAAATCTGGAGTCTAGTTTCAAATTAATTCTTCACGATTGTACGGTACAGTAGTTAATCAATCGCAAGCTCAATTATTTTGAAATGGTTTTGTCGAAGCGTTTTAGGACATCGTCAATCGATGTTGATTGAAAGATTTCAAATGTTTGTGTTCATATACGTATGCTCCGGTTAGGGTCTGCAAAGTACAAAAGGTTCGAGCACCGAACGAATAACTTAGATTCGATGGAATTTTCGAAGTTGCTGAGTTGGCAGTCAAAGTGTTAAACGATGTAGGCAATGGTAATCAGATGGTGTGATGTCAGGCGAATAAGCTATCAGTCACAGTTCCCCCATCGTAGACATCGCAAACCATTGGAGTGGCTTCAGTCACGGTTTTTGCAAGATTGAAAGCACACAGCGCTGAGTATGCAGTTTACCGGTTGCAACCGTACTCATTATTGATTTATATGGTAGTGTTTTATTTAACTACTATCCGGATGCGTTCGAAATCGGAAAAGACCGGCTAAATATTTCCATTCGAATAGCTGGTTATTATATGAAATCAAGCGGAACGAATTCATTTTTCCTGCTAATAATTTCTTCGCGGATTTTTCAATGAAATTGTAAATTCATTAGCGACACGTTTCATTAAAAATGTACGGAAAACAATAATCAGCGTACAAGGCAAATGTACGAGGTGTGATCAAAAAGTAAGGTGACTTTTTATTTTTATCAGAAAATATTTATGTTGTCCCCTTCAAAGTAATCCCCCTCAGATATAATACACTTGTGCCAGAGCTTTTTCCAATCCTCGAAGCACTTCTGATAAGCACTTTTTGGTATAGCTTTGAGCTCTTCCAGCGATGCAGTCTTTATCTTCTCGATCGTTGCAAATCTTCGTCCTTTCGTGGGTCTCTTCAGTTTTGGGAACAGGAAAATGTCGCAGGGGGCCAAGTCCGGTGAATATGATGGCTGAGGCATGATCGCGGTGTTGTTTCTGGCCAAAAAATTATTCGCGAGCAACGATGCGCGAGCAGGTGCATTATCGCGATGCAAAATCCATGAATTGTGTTTCCAAAATTCCGTTAAAATTGCTTGACACGAACCAAACGAGACGCCGACATCATCGGCAACTTCTCTAATGGCAATTCGACGATTCCCCAACAATATTTTCTTCGCTTTTTCAACGTTTTCATCAATTGTCGACGTGCTGGGGCGTCCAGGGCGAGCTTCGTCGTTAACATCTTCTCGGCCTTCTTAGAAGAGCTTGTACCACTTATAAACATTTTTTTTACTCAGAGTACACTCACCGTATGCCACTGTCAACATTTCAAGTGTTTCGGAGCACATAATTCCATTTTTTACACAAAATTCGATGCAAATTCTTTGATCCATTTTTTTTCGACAGCAGAAAATCGCCGAACACGCAAATCACTTCTAACCTTTATGCTTCTCGCAAACAAACAAGAAATGCTATATAGCTGAATCTTTGAACGTATGTTCGGGACGAGTGTACCAGCATAAGAAAAAAAAGTAAACGAAAATCGGCTGTAGATATCCCGCGAAATTCAAAAAGTCACCTTACTTTTCACCTTACTTTTCACCTTACTTTTATCGCCGAAATTCACAAAAAATGTTCGTTCATCCATAGAAATGTGCATCTTTAACGTGGTAAATCGAAAAATACTTCTGAGGAGTGGGGAGCCCGTATTGTCTTTAATCTCCGCATTTTCCAGAATAAATGCAGTTCTCTGAATATATAATCGCAGCTCTTCCGATTCGGTGATTAAAATTAATGCGGTATACTTTATTTATGAAATGAAAACCGAGGCGAAAAATCCAGTTGGAGCATTACATTGCGCGCGCGTTGGCAAAAATATTTTTGCGTGGAGCAATCGCAAAAATGTCTTCGGGAACGGTTTTTCTCTCGATGGAAGCGAGGGTGAGTCGCAATTGACAGTCGAACCGTTTGTTTGCCAGACAGAACTCCTATCAATTTAGCTGTCCAAGTCGTCAGCAGGAACGTTGACGATTTCTTCTTTTCTCCCTCGTCCAATTCTTTCTCCCCGAGTTTCGCTTGAATGCCGGAGCAGATTCGAAAACAACTACCACTTACCGGGACTCGTTCAAGTGTTCCGGGAGTTGAGAATTGGAAACTTTAATGAACAGAATCCCTGAGTTATATAGATATCTGCGAAAGTGTTATTGAAACTACAATAAAAGGCAACTAGGCGACATTGTTTGACAATTACCAGCGTTGAGCGACGAACGGTCCGCGTCGGGACGCTGCAAAAATCCCAGTTAATTATAGCCGGGTACCATCGAACTTTCTAATGGGCGTTCAACGCTCGATACACCATTCGGATCTCATTCATAATTGATTTATTATCGAAAGCTATTGGCTGAACAAATTTATGCAATATCGAAGAAACTTGAACGTTTCGCGCAAACAGCCCATTGCACGCCTCCCCCGAGAGAGAGTATTGATCACCCCCCGGGCATTGATACTGCTCGAGGGTGGTCATGTTTTTTTTTTCGAAAAGTCTTCGGCATTGTAAACCATCCTGTGTTAAATTTATTTCGCCGTTGATAGGCGTGCTCGGTGTGCTGGCAAACGCGAGTGTACATATACACCGTCGGAAAAGGATTCCGTTTTAATACGCCGGGCGTTTCTCTTCCAGAGGAACTCCCAAACTTGCCGTTTCCCCGCGAAGACATAAAACTAACCCCTTAAGTTTTCATAGGTATGAATGATAGCGTTGAAAGAAATTGCGCAGGTGTTTGCGCGGGCTCAAGTGCGACCGGAGTGGTGCTAAAAAGCACCCGAAGTTTTGGGCACACGGAACCCAACGGTTCCCAGCGTGTGCTAGTTCAACAGAACGGCCTGGACCGAGGAGTTGGTCAGTCTGTTCAAGAATTGTTGGTCTTTGCCGGAGACAACTGAATTGGCCCGCCTTTGTTTATATATATCTCTGTTATTTCAATCCCTCTCAAACGCTACATTCTGGTTTTTCATTCCCTCGCAAACGCTATATTCTGGTTTTTCATTCCCTCTCAAACGCTACAATCTGGTTTTTCATTACCTCTCAACCGCTACATTCTCGTTTTTCATTACCTCTAAAACGCTACATTCTAGTTTGTCGTTCCCTCTCAAACGCTACATTCTGGTTTTTCATTCGAAAATATCGTTTCCGGAATTTTCTTGAAATATAGGCGTCGCGGTAAGATTCGATATAAAGTCACAAAAATATTTGAATTCTGCAGCGTTCGTTTCGCTTTCGATTAACGCACACAATGCAAATGCAAACTTGGTGATTCTACACAAGGTGATTCTGGAAACTGGCATAAGCTACTGCTCTTTTTTAAGTAAAAATAGAAAAAAATGATAGAGAAATTGCAATTGCACCCGGCAGCTGCATCGGTGCATCCACGTAAAAAATAAGGTCACAGGAAGTTAGGGTGTATTGTGACGTACCGGTTTTTCTTGTATCATTTTTTCTATCTTTACTTGAAAAAGTGCAGTAACTTGACCCAAAGTTTAGAAAACAATGAAACAAACAGCGAACAGATGATCGCGTTATTTGAGTATGCTCGTGTGATTTAGCAATATTAACGCTCGCGCGGTAAAGTGTAATAACACATAAATAGATAAATGAATTTCATGAATCGCCTCGTTTTTATTAAATTTGGAATAAAGAATAACACAGGATAAAAAGTAAACAAATAGATTTAATTTTGTTCATATAAAAATTCATTTCAAAAATCTGAAGCTGGGGTCTCTGAGACAAAGATAACGCTGATAAAACATATGCAAACAAAAGATACTTTTGGACAGGCTACCATATGTATATTCGTTGAACGAGACCGGTTACTAATCAAATTAATTTCACGCGCGATTTCATCGAAATTACAATTTTCTATTGTAGTTCGATCCGGATTGCGAGATAAACAGTTGAAAAGCTTGAAAGCGGCAACGGATTATATCGCGTGCGAGCACGCACGGACAAAATAGAGTTCTGCGATACCGTAGATTTTCATCCCCGCCGGGGACAAGCATGAATACTTGTGCAAATAAAACAATTACCATAAAAGGTATATTTTGCCGTAAAGTTTGCACTGCCACGGTAGCCCCGCGTATGAGAGAGCACGTGTAATTACTTCCGTAAACAGAGGCACACAACTTTGCAAAGTTTGAGTTTGAATATCCTTTAAACTAATAGTTTTTTGCGCAAGTAACCTAATAGCATCTCTGCTGATAATTAGTGCGCCACGAACAACGGGCCGCCATTAAAAGAAATGCCGCTCGCAACTTGGTAACTTTGTTTTATCTGCCGCACTGTTTTCTCTGCGCCAGCGTTCATACGAAAATAACGTTCTAGCGTTATACGAGACTCGGCCTGAAATGTTTGAAATTTAATCATTATTAATACGATTTGCATTAACGAAACTTCTTTTCGCATCACACGATATTCCCGATAGAACGCTTTTTGACCCGTTTAGCGAAACGGCGCTTTTCAAATTCGTACGTTCGCTGAATTAAACACATCAGCGGAATAAATTCGAGAAATCTTTTTTATTTGGCACTCGGTAATAATACTTCACTCTTTTCTTTTGCGGCGCATTTTAGTGTTAGGTCGACTAATATCTTTTATTCGACTGAATTGCTCATTTTTCCATTTTCAGGTCGTGTTCAAAAAATCAAATCCATTTTCTCTTTTCAGATGCTGCGTTTTTAATTTGAATTTTGTTGTGTTGTTATTTAATACATTTTTAATTACGAAAATTTCATTACGATGTTCGCTTTAAAGACTGGATTTAAACCGTGAACTTATGGCGTGGGCAGATTTTCAACATTTATGGCCATTTCAAAACTTTCTGGCAAAACTAGAAGTATTTATTGCTCATCTTGAAAAGATATCAACAGAAACGATTGAACTTTCTAGATATAAATAAACGAAACGAGCTGAATCCGTCAAAAAGTTTCGGAGGCAAAATCTATCCAGCAATCCATAAAATTTAATAACAACGGAGTGATTTATTTAAGGAAATAATATATTGAGAAATTGAGATGTATGATATTAAGTACTCTTTTCGATCTGCTTGCATTCTGTAGATCTTAACAAAATTTGGAGCACCGAGTTAGTGCAGAAATTCATTTTTCAACCAGAATGAATATTTCCGTCCTCCTAGTACAATAGAATTTCTCGGATACTATTACTATTACTAATCTTCCGTAGAAGGAGCAATAATATCAATCATTTCATGTTTTATCCCGAGCGAGCCTCGACGTTGATTTTTGCACAAATATTTTAACGATTTACATTATATTTATCAATAATGCCATAACTACGTAATTATGTAAAAGCAATTTTAGTATTTCGCAAAAGATCTAAATTGGATAGTAATGTCGCATATATTTGCATATATTAAGCAAGTTCTAAAAATAGAGGAGACGGAATAAATTGGTCGCAAAGGGTTAACTCTTTGCACTCGGAGCTATCTTATCTAGAACATTAAACGTTTGTTCGACATAGGAGATTTCCATTCTCGATGATTTTTTAATTTTTATGAATATGAAATTGAGATATAATACCTCATACAATACCGACATGTTTGGTAACTGATTAGTAGACTTCGGATTTTATGCGTATATAACAAAAATGAGCGAAGGCAATTTAAAACAAAGAAAACATTGAAAGATTTTAAGAGTGTTCGTATATTGTTTTCACCACATTAAAATTATTAATGAAGAATATACATTTACATTTAGCTCCTGCGTCTTGCAATTGATGCGCAAACTTTTTATTTCGCATAAACATCCGAAGTCTATTGATTAGATACCGATATATTTAATAATGTAAACAATATTTTGAATAATGGTATAGCAATTTTTAGTGGTGCCTCTCTCTCGGAGTCGCTATTCGAGTTCTAAGGGTTACATTCGCGACAGTGGCGATTTTCGCTACCACGCGACGAGACTCGCGCTATTTTTCAGTTCGAATACGAACTCGATAGCGAAAGTGCTCGACACACCCCCGCATCCTCTCGCTCGATCTTTCAATTATGTCTGGCGGAAGATGGGGGCTGCAAAGTCGGAGGCGTCGAGTAGGCTGGCCGCTAAATAGAAACACCTGTCTGTTGCAGGAATTTGCTCCGGTTTGCGAGAAGTGCGGATCCAGATACCGACGGCCGTGAAGAAAGGTGACTCGGCGATACTGAACTGCTGGTATGACACCGAGGGGGATCCTTTATACGCCGTCAAGTGGTACAAAGGGGGTCGAGAGTTTTATCGCTACGCCCCGAACGAGACCCCGGTCGTCAAGACTTTCCCCATCGGGAACTTGACGGTGAAGGTGAGCATCGAGTTTCTGTCCTTCTCGTCCACCTCCCCGCCGCGGCAAACCCACCCTCGAAAACCCATCCCCGCGCTTGGTTCACCCTATCTTTTATACCCGTGGCACAGCGGTCGAGCTTCCGCGGGAATCTTTTTCGTGAACAGGCGTCCCGACGCCGCCACAGTGGAACAGGACGCCCATTTTCTTGGACAACACGACGATATTTCATTTCGAAAAATACTTATGTTCTTGAAATCTCGCAGAAAGAATTACGGTATAAATGTACTGCAATCAGATTAAAATACACACGTCGAAATCAATATCTTGCCCCGAATAAATTTGTACAATTCAACGAGAAAAAATTCTCATATTTTTATAATCTCAGGATTTGAAAAAAACATTGTTCTTCCTAAAAGATAGAATCCGATTAAAATACGTCAAAATCAATATTTCGCCCCCGAATAAATCTGTACAATTCAACGAGAATGCATTCTCGCTGGCGAGGCAAACAAAATTGTCAGTCGTACTCATATTCATTCTTACAATCTCAGAATTTGAAAAAACATTCTTCATAAAAGGTAAAAATAAGACTTCTATCTCGATCACCAAAGGACTACATTCTTTAACTTGCTTTAAATTGCATACAGGAATAATAAGCATGATAAGCATGATACCGCAGTGATTGGTGCTGTTACCCTATTAGAAGATTGTTCGCTATCGTGCGACGCAACCCTTAACGCAATATCTACCGGCGACTATTCCAAAATTTTTCGAAGTTATAGCCCATCGCCGAGGCTTTTTTTAAATAGATTTGAACAGCAACAAGATATTTCATTTAAAATCTTCTTCTTTTTGTTTGCGACTTGAAAAATCTGCTTCTCCGCTATCGTCGGGGATGCACCCCTCGAAGTAATGTAGCTTTGTCTGAAACCATTTCGCCATAAAGTCGGAAACAACGGAGGCAATTGGCATGGCCAGTTGTTTTTCTTACTCGTTCCACTGTGCGCCGGCCCGACGCCGACGTTTTCACGAAAAAACGCCGCCGGCTGCGGCAAGACCAACGTCCGGGGATTTATCGTGGGTTGGGAAGTTGGATGGAACAATAACCGAACGTTTCTTCTGAAATATGGCGCCCAGATACCGGCCCCTGTTCCCTAAGGAACTTCGCGAGACTCGGGCCGGCACGGTGGCCGTCTTAATGAGCGGAAATCAGAGCGCGGGACCGCCGGTGTCGATTAAGCGGAGAATTATTCGAGCCGTTTTTACGAGGGGTTGAACGCGTTTAGGGGAAACTTAAGCCGCCCTTGAGACGCCGATGAATCGATTACCGCGACGCTTCTGTCATTATCGTTCGCGGTACCGTAAACATTGTTCTCAACCCCTTGCCGTATGATTTCCATTACGGCCACCGTGATTGAAGCTTCTCCATCTTTCATAACTTCGCACAAAGAAGACATTTTTTTCTGTTTTTCTTTTTATTAGGAAATCTCTTGGAAGATTTATTACACCATAATGTACACGTTACAGAGTATTACAGTAACATTGTGAGGAAGAAAATCAAAGTGGACCCTTAGACACGTAGGTTACAAGTATTTAAAACGGCTATCGTATACAGGATGTCCGATGAATGTTTCATTTCCTTTAATGGAGTCACTCCTGGGGACATTTCAAGTAACTTTTTCTTTTTCAAAAACGCTCTCCGCGGTTTTGTTGAGGAGTTATTAACGAAAAACCTACGGGCAAATCAGAGCGTGGCTTAATATCCTCTATTGCATGAATTTTTATGACGAGTTGAAAAAAATATATATGATTGTTAGTCTACTTAAAAATGAGTGTGGTCATGAAATAAATAATAAAATTTTATTAGAAAATATTATTTATTGCATTTTATAACTGGTCCTGTATGGGAACTTTATACATTTGCGGTTTTATTCGTAAGCGCAATTTTCCCACCTGGAACCAACATGCTCAGAGACTTCAGTATCATCTACTTAATTTACTGTAGAACATTTGTTTAAGTCCCCAATCTTGTAAAGTCCAGAACGGAATGCAATAGAGGGTTAATAACTGTTTAACAAAGCTGCGGAGAAGATTTTCGCGAAGAAAAATGTTACTTCAAATGACTTTCGGAATCGCCTCTTTCAAGGAAGTACATTTTTGGGACATCCTGTATACGCACGACATAATATTATGTTCAGTTATCAAGCAAACTATGTAATGGTTTTGGAATAAATGATTTTCCCTGTTATGGAAAATCTCGATACGCAAAAGTTTGCAAACAGGGCCTAGAAAATATGGCGTTCAACACCAGGAGACATTATGGCAGCGGATGCAGGTTGCAATAACATTGTGGAACAGTTGCAACGGAGAGACACCTTCTTTCTAGAAATAGAGATTATATGGAACAAGACCTTTAACCGGATTATCTTTAGGATCCTGTTAGGTCGCATAACAGCGGCTGGATTTATATCGGTTGCTTATGACATTTAATTGCGATGCTTTTATCTGCCCCAGATGTCAATAAAATGTCGGTCACGTGCGAGGTTCTGGCGAGATACGGAAAAAATAAGTTTCTCGGATGATTTTGTTCAACTTTTCAACTTTCGTCCAACGGGTTCTGGCCATGCAATTTGCTCGATAGGAAGATATATTATAAGTGAATTAAATGATGAGTGAGTCAATATCTTTCCTGATGTTGACGTACAATTTATAGAGTAACCGGAACAGCGAGAACCACTCGAGTTTAATATGTATACTTCATGACAACTAAACGACGGGTCCGAAGTGTCCAATGAATATTCTTGACGGTTTGCTAATTTGATGTTGTTCCCTGGTCGTTAGCCCTGTGATTATTGTAGTAGTATTATTATAGTAATTGCGTGGGATTCCTGGGACTAATTTGATTGGTCGCCTCTAATGAATTTCATATTGATCCTCTTGTACTTTGAATTATTAAGACGGCTATTATATCTATGTCGGCTCCTCTTGTGACCATGCCACTGCTATTTTCGAATATTCAAGAACTTTCTTTCAAGTAGCAGCACTTGCTCTTCTCAGGCTCGTAATTTTCCATTTTCTAAATTTAGTTTCCAGTTTATAGGGCAAGCTTGAAATAAGTTTCACCTATTCGCGGTGCTTTCGTAAAACTTCAACTTTATAATTTTGCAAGAAATTTTCTGGTCAAATACTAAGAAACTCTGTCAGACCCACATCAACAATTCCATTTCAATTCATCGATCGTAATTGTCACGGCGCGGCGCAAAATTCTAGACGTTATTAATAAATTAGCTATACGCATTAAGTAAGTATAAAGAAGGTTGATAAAGTTCCGCAATATATATTATAATTAGACAGCGGATTTTATGCATTTATGACAAAAATGAGTAGGTGTAATATAAAACATGAAAAACATTAGACGAATTTAAAAATATTTTTATATCATTTTCAACCTATTGAACGTATCAAGACTGAAGATAAATTTCTATGTCGCTCGGGATTGTTGCAATTCAGATGGAAAATCTTTATTTTGCATAAAGATGCGCTGTCGAATTATAATATAAAATACTGAACAAACTACTGGAAGTATTGTAATATGTATTATACATCAGTTTTCTATCTACCAAATTAAGAAAATCATTTAAAATGGAAATATATTTCAGGCTGGAAGAAAAATTCGTTTTTCAAGTTAGAATAGTTCCGAGTGCAAATGGTTGAATGCCCATACTCCATGTTTGTTCTTTGAATTTTCCACTCCTAAAGTGGCCGTTTTCCCTTCATTCGACTCCGTTCGATCAACAATCACTCATCTCAAGAATAAAGCAGATCACCGGATCAACGCGAAAATTCGTTCGATAAATAAAACATCGTGTATCGACGTCGGCGAAATCCGTATCTCATAGAATCCGTCAATTTCGGGCAATCCGTTCCGCCACAAAAAAATCTCCCCGGAAACCAGAATTTTCAGGTAACAACGCCCCCGCCCCCCTGCGGATATCCCGGGACACGCCGCAATATTCCACAAAAGCTTTCCATAATCCTTCGTTTACCATGCAAGTGTCTCGTTATTTTCGCTCCCTCTGCTGCGCACGGAGCCAACCCCTGTTCTGGCACCCCCTCGATCCGAAAAAGGGGCCGTTACAAAATTACGAAAAAAAAAAAAACAGGGGGGACGAACAACAACGTGGAAAAGTAACACCGGGCGCAAAATTGCTTTTCCTGGCTTAGCATTAAATCCTCGGCGGAACGATGTTGCTTACCGAGTCGCGCGCTATTGGCCGGCAACGCGTGCACGCGACAGGATTCACGGGACAAAAAATGAATTTTTAAAAATTGTATTTTTTAAAGTTGCAAAACCTTACGAACACTTTCCCAGCATTTTATGGCCGAGTTCGTATTGTTGCTACTGACGTAACTCCAGTTCACGGGACGAAGGTATTTGCATTATACGTGTGCCTATAGTCTGGTATATTTTCGTATATTTTGATGTTTTCTAGTATATTCTGTTATATACTGGTACATTCTAGTATTTTTTAGTACATTCTGGTATATTCTGGTGGATTGTGGCATATTCTGATATATTCTTGTATACTCTGATATATTCTAGTATATTTTGGTGTTTTCTGGTATATTCTGGTAGATTCTTGTATATTCTGATATATTCTGGTCTATTCCGTGCATTGTGGCGTATTCTGATATATTTTTGTATATTCTGATATGTATATTCTGTATAAATTACACTGTCACATCTCGGAAGACTTGACACTAGGTTTACGGAGCACTACAAGCGACCAATTCACGTTACCTTATAGAAACAACGAGAACGTGTCCTTCTCGAAAGAAAGAAATTTTTTGGCAAATTTCTCATGGATGCATCTTTGCGATCCCCGTTCAGTTCCGCGAGCTTAGTTTTGCGGGCTCCGTGCCGAGAGGGTCGCGGGCGTATAAATCGCGCAATGCGTCGCGGAATTCTGCGGAACTGGCCGACGGGACGCCGTTACGAAGCGTAATGTTGCTCGTAAACTGCGTTGGAGGGGTGCAGGAAGGGGGGTGGCGCAGCGTATTTCGTGAGCGTTTCGAAGCCAGGGGGGCTAGCTGACTAGCCGACGCCGACGCCGGATCCGATGCCGACGCCGACGCCGACGCTGTTGGCCAGAGTGACTGGCCGCCGCCACCGACGCCGCGCCATCATTTCAAATCGATATCGCGAAGAGGCGAACGCTGGTCCAGTTTGCCGTCTTCGCAACCGTGGATTATTCAACGGCCGTTCCGCTGCCCGACGGAACAATGCGAATCGGCCGCGGGCCTTTGTCTTCCGGTCGATTGATCGATGCTCGCTAACCACGCAGCACACCACCCCCCGTATACACACGTACACGTCCGTACGCGTGTAATTCACCCTCTCGCACCCACGGCACCTCGACGCCGACGCCGATTCCTTTTTTTTTCGGACAGCCCGTGCGGCGACAACGTCATAAATCCACCACGCCAAAACCGTATCGAAGGGACTGCGAAAAAGACGCTTGGCTAACCGGCGAAATAATCTGGGCAACCCGGATCATCCTGGGAAACATTGTCCGGGGGATGCGTGGTGTTAGGCGTCTGATCGTCTACACGCTCGATGTAATTAAATGGATATTGTTATCGGATTTCATTAGAATCGGTACTTTTTTAGGAAAAAGTTCGAGATCAGAGCTAGCAATCCCGCAAAGCTGCGTCCCGCGTCATTTTTTGGTCACACATTTCTTAAATTTCTGATGCGAAATACCGTAAATATTCCGGGACTGTGGTCGTAATGAAAATTTCGGGAATGACGACGAGCGAGATGAACTGTTTCGATGTCGCATCGATACCAACTATTCGACTCACAAGTGTAGGAGGCTGAACGAGCTTTTTCCGCGGCAGGATATCTTTGTAATGACTCGAGGAGGAACGTAGGAGAAACAACACTTAACGCTAGGTTTACGGAGCTCTAGAAAAAACTATCTCACATTGTTTTATACATGTAACAATAATATGTTTATCCAAATTTTTGGCCATTTTTCCAATAATATATACCCAAAGAAATAAATCTGGTAAATAATTTTTCAGGGAAGCATCTTAAGAATTTTAGTAATCGAAAATTAAGAATATTAGAACCCGTCGTTCTGACGGGTCCCGTAAACCTAGCGTTAATAGTCTTCGCTTTCGACGATCATGTTTCCAAAGTCCTACAAATATAAATTTTCTTTTATAATTTCAACATTTTTCCCTGATTTTCATTTCATTAAAGCTATATCTATAGACAGCTCGTTTATATTTAGTTCGTTCTAAACAATTTTTACATACATTTCAACATGTCAGGAAAGGAAAAAATTCGTGGTTCGTCTAACCGTGGTTCACATGTTTTCAAGATCGTAGAACGCTAATTTCATCCACAGTTGCTTAGAAATCCTGTCCATGGTACGCGTACGCGAACTTTCACCGTCGAGAAACGAGCGAAAGTCATGAATTTCAGTCAGCAAAGCTCAGTCAGCGTTGAAACTCCTTCGACGAGCGGTTTTTGAGTAGCTTTTATATTTTCCAAATAATGCTCGTAAGCACAGTTTCCCGTAAATGAATGCGGTCCGTCTTTTCACCCGGTGAAAAGCTGACCTCGCGGTGCTCAGGACCACTCGACCTTTGCTTAAATTCAGTAACAGTCGTTCAGACTCATCTTTTCTGAGCTGGGATATCTGCATTTCGGTCTCAGCCATAACCGGAAGCGCGCCATTCTGCTCCGCGTGCCCGCGTTAAGTCTGCCGAAGTTTCCAACATCAAACTTCTCGCAATTCCCTTTCTGGCTGTTAAAAAATTACTGTTTCGAAGGGCGAAAAAGTTTGGGTCTCCTTTGGACAATCTCGATCTTAATCCTTTAATACTCCGATGAAAATTCGTGCGATTTTTAGACCGTGGAGAAAACGAATCGTTTCTCTTCATTCTCCTGCAGAGCATTCAGATTATGAGAATGTTTTCATTCGAAATTTACAGCAGAACCTCGATTATCCGAACCGATGACATCCGAAGCGTTTGTTTACCCAACGATGTTCAATTAGCTCATTCTAAAGCGATCCATACGCAACACAAATCAATGCAGCTCGAAGCTAGCAATTTAATTAAGTTACAGATCTGTTATACGAATAATCAAGGGTCCACTGTGTCTACGATACTCCGGCGAGAATCGCTGCACGGAAAATTTCGCTGAGCTGGTCAGAAGCCAGGCTACCATCGTAGGCTAGAATGGCCGTAGACCCTTTCCTGGCCATTAAACCAACGCGAAATTAAAGTTTAATATGCCACCAATTAATGTAGAAACATTCACTGGAGGACTTTCTGGTACTTTTATTAAAAAAACTCGATTCAAAGCTGACACGAACGTTGAACATCAAAAATTGGGACAACATGCGATTATTTCAAAAAACTTTGTTGCAGTTGGAAAGTCTTATGATACTAAACAAAACCTGTAAAAAATCGAATTAAAAAACCAAATAGCTAGGCGAGGGTCTCGTATTTCAAAAAATTCACTGAATTCGACAGTTATTTTTCAGCCTCGATTGGAATAACAAATTGATTTATTCAGTTCAAATCGTAGATGGTTTTAGAAGCCACGTTTCCTTATGAATATTTTAGGTTAGACGAGTTTACAGATTTTACGCTTGATTTTCTCACGTTTTCCTTCACCGAACGACACACTGTGTGGAAAAGTCCTTCGAGGAAAGGTTGAAAGGGCAGTCTCGCTTCGATCGCGATTATCGGGAGCAGCTGTCCGGTGATACTAACCCTGTTTATGCCAGTTTCGTTTGCTGGGAAGCCAGTGACAAATCGATCGGCGCTCTGTTGCAGAAAACCGAGAGCAACGCGACCCAGGTGAGCCTGACGAATCTGGAGCTGGACGCAGCGGGTGCGTACAGCTGCGAGGTGTCCGCGGACGCGCCTTCCTTCCACACGGCCATAGTTGACGCCACCATGAACGTAGTCGGTAAGAGAATCAAGCAAACCAAGCAGCCAAGCAAACAAGCAAGCGTGTTTATTAAGTTGCACCGGAACTTTACACCGCGTCGCGTCGCGTCGGTGCAAGCGATACGAAAACGTGTCGCGTTCGAGTCTGCGACCCGGGCAGAGACTTCTCTCCTCTCTTGCTCTCTCTCTCTCTCTCACTCTCTCTCCCCCTTACACTCTCTCTAACTTGAGCCTCGCAGTTTCGAACTGCGAATTAATACCAGCCACGGCCTGGGTGGACTTAAGGGCTTACGTGAATCGCTGTGGACCGAGCCGAAGATAATACTGCGGGTACACGCGGCGGAATGAACGGGAATTAGGTGTTTTAGGCGAAGTCGAATTAGGTTAACCGTGTTTTTCTTCTTCACCCCGCGATTCTCGTGATCCGGTCTTCTTTCGTCCGATGCTGTAGGTACTAGATCCAGAGACCGGTCGGTGTAGCATCAGCGTTGCGTCCATTGCTAATTGCACTTAAGTAGCTTCGACGTGCATTCGATTATTAGGTGGTTGCATTAATTCGTGCCGCCGAGGTTAGACGGCTCGCGATAATTCTACTCGTCGCTCGCATCGGACTACTCGCGATCAACGGCAACAGTTCAGGCAATTCAGCCTTAGTCGGCCTTCGAGATTCATCGTTCAGCTCACTGAAGGTTCTCTGTAACTTGGATAGACCAATTGCCATATCCAGTTCTCTGTTGATTCCAAGAAAATGTCACGAGACTTTCCGCTCGTCAACTTTTTATTTCCGTTTTACACAGAGAGAAGGTTGAACGGCTGATATTATGAAAATAATAGATGTTCCAAATGAAATAACGGCATCGGTTTATGCAACATCTCGATAACTTTACTATGCTCGTTGGCCGAAGTATAGTCGAGTGCGAGATAGGCTCGAGGCGATTAGGGGATGACGGTGTCGGCCGATGCAGGTGCGTCGGGCCCGTCATCCGTTCGTCCGTTGCTCATTAATTTATCGGGGAATGACAAATTGCGGGGCCAAATGGCGCGAAAAGCTGAAACGCGACACGCCGTGCCGGATAACAAAGCCCCGAGGTGGATTAAAGATAGTTTCCCAACGCTGTTGGTCCCGCGACGCTGCCGCCGCGCCGCGCCGGCCCGTTTACGCTGTTGGTATAGTAAATACACGGCCGCCTGTGAACCCCGTAAATTCGGGACCATCTCGTTTCATTGTTGCGCGCTGAATGGGAGGCAAAGAAAGCGACGAACGGCCCAGGCGAACAAATAGTCAGAATTACCATTCCGCCGCCCGGAGCCCACCTATTATATAATTGCTATTTTAGCCGACTGTAGGATACTGGTTTAATGATCGTTTTATGACGCCATTACAGTCTTCGGATACGCCTTTGTCTCGGTTAAGCTGCGCGACAAAGGGAACGGGATTATGCAATAAATTTTCCGCCCCGCGGAATATTCGCGGATCGCGGCCACGCCACACCGTGCAAGACGACTCCTAAATAAAGATCGCGATGCAGAACGTAATTATCGGGTTAATAGGCGCCGTCCTCGCGGAACGACCGTCACGTCGCACGGTATTCCAGACTCGCTAAAACATGGCCAAATAACGAAGACACACTACAATTTTAATTATAACTTTCTGTCGGCCGTATTTGTTGTTAATAAAATTGTTAATGCTTTCGGCGCAAGGGTTTGATCATTTGTTACTTAATTTGCAAAGCGATTTTGAAAATTACTGAAGTAATTCCGACGTTTCGATCTACATTCGGATCATCTTCAAGGGTTACTAGAATTGCGTCTGTGAAAAAATTGTTTTTAACAAATCAATAATATTTTGAAATTTAAGGGTACATAACAGAGAAAGGGAAAAATGCTAGAATTTTGTTGGAAATACGTGTTCCGTGGGTTTTCGGGTCGCTGATTATGAATTTAACGTCAAAGTTAATAATTATGATAAATTACAAATTATTATTTCGTATTTGGATATACACTGGACTGCGGATCTTTATACAAAATAGAAATTGCCTGTATCGATTGCGAGATGCTAAATTGAATTTTATTTCTTCCCTTAATGATTTTAATAGAGGAGACATAGATTGGCAGCTTCAATTTTTAAAATTTTTCAACAATTTTGAATTTTATCTTCTCAATTTTGCTATAAATGCATAAAGATCTGCAGTCTACTTATCACACGTAAACAGTCAAGAAAATTCCTATATTTAAACGATGCTGTATTCCCGGAATAGGAATTTTCTGGACTGTTTGGATAAATGAAAATATTTATTTTTGCGTTTTAAAAAAGTTATTACGATTATTAATTTTTACATCTGCTTTCTTGACACTTTAAAATATCATTCGCAAACATTCTGTTTTTTGTAAAATGTTCTACCGAAGGAATTGTAAGTTAATTGTCCCCGGAGAGTGGTTCAGATACTACAATATCCCGGAAACTGCATTATTAATACGGTGAAAACACGGTGAAAGCTAGAAATATGTTACTGCGACTTTTACAAATTTTTCAAGTCGCCGAGTAATTTCGCGGCCAAGATAAATGTACTATAAACGCTGGTTTATGGCAAGTGCGGGGGTTTAAATCAATAAAATATGGACCCGCGTAATACACGAGAGTGATAAAGCTCGTGTTATTAAAATCAAGATTGATATTACCCGGCTCGTTAAATAAAAAATGCAGAGAAAATGTAGCTGTGATCATAAAATATGACACACGCGACGATACCCACCATTTTAAGAGAAACAAGATATCTGTAAATTTGATAGACTCGATGCGAATGCATTCGATGAAATTACCAAAACACTCTCGCAAACGTTTGTACGCAAAACATTAAGTACGAGCTATAATTAGATTAAATACGGATTAGCAATTACAATCGATACCAGGCTTATCGTATAATTCCCTGCTTTATTGTGTTTACGGATTTCGAGTGTTCTTACAGATTATCCGAATTACGTTATTGCTCCATTCTCCTCGTGTGTAATTATTGCGTACAGAAGTAGTGACAAATATTCGTACGATGGGGTCAGATTTTATTGAATTTTTAATAACATTCTTGTGTCGTGTTCCTGCAACTGGTTGATCCAGAGTCCCGGATCAACGCAATTTATGAAAAAATTATGCTTGTATATGAATTTCAAATATGTATCTGAATTCCAGAGCCTGGTTTCCTTAAAGTTACAGCGATTAAAACGTCTTTATCCCGAAAAATATACGAGAGAAAAGAAAATTTATATTTCTTGTACAGTTACATTTATTTTAATTCTTAAATATTGATTACAAACTAATCAAATTTGATTTCATCTAAAACGGAACGCGTAACGTTCAGTTTTGTTAGACTTTGTTAAAATCTTCGACAAGGGGTTAAGTCCACTTTAAAAAAGAAGGGAATAATATACTAATCTGAAAATGATGTATTTTGCTTTTGTATTAAAATCTGAAAAATTCCAAGATACTTAACGGAGACCCTAATTCCAGTTATAAGTCTTACTTAAACGAAATGGTTGATCAATTGTACAATAGAACTAAAAATTCGAAGGAACAAATGAAGAAGGAAAATGTTAATACCAATGGAAAACTTGATCTGAGAAAATACCGGACGAATGTGGGTTAAAAAGAGTGTGACTTACTACGGTCGTTCTCTTCCAGAGACATCGATTCAACAACAAACACATTCTTTTCGTTTAAAGACGAAGAGTAAAATCTGTTGACGCAGTATTTGATCGATTCAGCAAGCAAAACAGATTCTTCTCGCGCATAAATTTGCTCGAATTCGAAAGGAGGTTATCCAAGGGGATAGAACAACAGGAATTTCCTGTTCAGCGAATTCCGGGGACCTCCGCTCGAGATTTTATCGTTTCGACGAGATTCGAGAATAAATTCGCCAGGTCCTGGACGCGAGGCAAGGCGCGAATGGGAACAAATGCGTGGATAAAAATCTCCTTTACAAGCGGCGCGATATTTAAATCGAAACTACGGCCGCGGAAACGATAACGCGCGGCGCGTCGTTGCTGCCTGCTGCGTTCTCTCAGCAGAACGTTTCCAATTTCTCGGTTCGCGCGCGGTGTCTCGCGTTATGGGAATACGCTTATGTTCGCGCGAATCAGACCGTCGCGTATCAAACCTGCGGGAGGAATGGGAGAGGGACCAGGGAAACTTTTCTCGTGCGATTCCCGATTCGTAAACTCCGATGGAAAAATCTCCGGAGCGGGTAACTCGCCGCGGGAAAGAATTCCATCGGCGATCCTTAATTTTTCGCGTTCGAGTCCGTCAGAAATTTTGAGCTAATGAGAACTTTATGTATATTACTATGGAATAATTGGTCGAACGCGGTCCCCGTAACCAGAGGTTGAAACGGTTTCCGAAAATGACTGTTTGAAGCGGTTATAATAATCGGTTCTGACTGAAACAGTTATAAATAGACTGCGGATCTTTATGCATTTATGGAGAAATTGGTTCGATGAAATACAAAATGGGAAAAAATTTTAAAAATTCAAGAATGTTGTAATGTTGCTATTGTAAGAATAGAAATGTTTAAAGTAACTAATCCTTTATTAATAAGAACAAAGAATAACACAACTTCAATTAACATGGAACAAGGCACAATGGAACACACCGAATAAACATATAATTAACAAGACACAATGCAACACACCGAATAAACATTCAATTCTGTCACCGTAATTCGTATTCGTAGTCCGTATTCGGACTGTATCGTATCGTATCGTAACGTTTCGTATCGTATCGTATCGTATCGTATCGTATCGTATTGTATTAATTAGTTCTGTCATGCGTTTGTGGTACCGTGAGAACTGTCCCCGTATCGCGGACGCGTCCTATTTATATGTTCCGCGATAGAAGTTTCTGGAAAATTAATCAATCGTTTGTTTACGTTTTTGATTTGTCTCGACGTTCACACGTACACACACGCGGCGCTCACACACACACGGCGCTCACGCACACACATACATTTATACGCAAGATTCTCTGCATCCTACACCATTAACGTAACGAAGTCGTTAAGAGATGAAATCAATTTTTATGTTATCCCTGCTTCCCGCGATCAATGGAAAGATATTTTTATTTTGCATAAAGATTCATTATAACTAGACTCCGGATCTTCATGCAAAGTAAGAAGTTTCTGACTCGATCGCAAGATACAGGAGCTAAATATAAATATCCATTTCTCGCTAATAATTTGAATGTGGTAGCAATAATGTATCAACACCCTTAAAGTCTTATAATGTCATCGCTGTTTGAAATTGCACCCACTCGTTTTTGTCATAAATGCATCAAATCCGGGGTCTAGTTACAACTGTTGCGAGAATATCGGTTACGGTTTTTCAGAATCGGTATTATTTCGGTTCTATCATTCTGTAAAGCGAAAACGGCAAAAATTACTGCAACCCTTAACACATAAAACACGTCGGCGTTAACAAGCCTGTACGCCGGTGCATACCTGCAAGCTACGGCTATGAAATTCTCGCGACTTTTTTACGGTCAGTCGGAGTCGAAAAATTACGCGGCGAAATGTCCCGGAGACAGAAGTATGGAGTTTCTCCGGCCGCGATCGCCGCCAGGCCGGAGAGCGGTATTTTGATAAAACGGCCGCGTGTTTCGTGCTCCTACAAGTTTTTTAACGAACACAATACCTCCGCAAAAAAAAAGAAAAACGCGTACACTCGGAACAGGATAGAGGTGGGCCTCCGGTTCGCGAGATCTTGCGCGTTCTGTTCCGCTTTTAACAAATCCGAAAATTCCGAGGGAGAGAACAGTCGTATAATCTTGTACGTGCACGCGGCAAGTGGATGGGGGATGAAACGAGAGAAAGAGAGAGAGAGAGATGGAGGCAGGGTTTCCTCGTTTTATCAACGTAGGATGTTTCTTGTTTTTACGGGAGAGAGAAAGGTTCTCTTTCCTGTATTTTTCGCCGTGTTTGTTCTCCGATGAATGCTTGCGGTAGTCGCTCGGATGTTTTACATAGAAGTCGAAACTAGGAGGTCGGAGAAAGGGAAAGGAGAAAGGAGGAGAAAACGGAAAGTAGGGGGGCCGAGGGTCGGAGGGGGAAAAAGAGGAACTAAAACAGGGAGCTTGAAGAGGCTCTTACGGATCATAAAAGCGATGGGATACGACGGCGCGGCGCGGCGGCGGCGTGGCGGACGCGCTAGAATCCTCCTACCGAAACCTACGGTGTATATCTCTCTCGTTATCCGCTCCAGGGGGAAAACGAAGTTCGCGGGGCAGAGAAGCTTGTCTGTCGGTCCCGATTCTGCTTTTCGTTCTGGTTCTGGCTCTGGTCGTTTGACTATGCTGGTCGTGCGCGCGTGAATTTCCCTTCCGATGCACGAGTTACACGCGCGGCCCGTTACGCCCAGAAAGAACGAAACCGGGGTAGAGGGGGGAGCGAGAGTCGAAAAGAGGGATGGAGATGAGAGAGGGTGGAAAATATCAAACGCACGGTTCGAACACACGGATCGGCAAAATATTTGGCGCAGCGGGCGCTAGACGCGACTCGCGGGCTGAAAGAATCCGGGACAATGGTGTCCCTCTTATGAATACATTACTCCGATATCGAAACGCGAGCGCGAATTGCCAGGCATAAAAGAAGAATTTTTCATCAAGCACGCAGAGAGAAAGAGAGTGAATCGTACAAAGATAGAGAGGGATAAAGAGACGCGTGTAGAGAGGAGAAGAGAGAGAAAGAGTGAGTATATCGGTATGTCGGCGTATCCGAGAATCTTGAAAAGTTTTCCCTCCCTTTTCGTGCGATACGTGCACATCGGGCAGGAGCAGCGAACGTCAAAGCGGTGTTTCGAGCATGCCTCGCATACTTACGGCCCTCCATACCTATATACCCGACCGTCTCTTGTTCCGCAGAATTACCCTCTCAAGGGCCGTCGATACACGGGTTAAGGAGGAAATACCGGATTGGCGATATGTTACGTTTGAACTGCACATCCGGACAGAGCAAACCCGCGGCCAATCTCACCTGGTACATCAACGACCGACAAGTATGGGTTTGGTATACATAGAACAGAGTCTGCGAATTCCGCCGGCTCCCGCAAGACGCAACCGATCCTCCAAACCACCCCTCCGTTTCAACAACTCTCGGAATGATGGAGCTTGTACTTTGCTCGCTGCTGGTTATTAGGCTATTTAGGTATACCGCCGGCTAATCCGTTGCGCACGTCGGCTCGCGCTTAAACGGGACCAACGAGCTGTGCATCCTCGGAAAAACGACAAACACGCCGCCTCGAAAAATTAACGCTGTCACCGCCCACTCGACAACCGTAAAGATTAGATGAAACTGCACTTGCACTCGGATTTATTTCGTCGGTCGCCTCTAAACGGTGAATTTTATCGAATGGCAACTCAATATTAGTTTCTCTGGAATTTTAAAAAATTTTGTTCACGCGTCGAATTTCAATGTGTCTTTATAAATTGCCTCTGAAAAAGTTCATCCGCGATTTCCTATTTATGGATTCATAATCGGACCCGCAGATTTGAAAAACATACAAATATTGATGTATTGTTCGCAACTCTATGAAATGATTCGAAGGAGGAATGAATGTCCATGTATATCCTGTGACTTGCAATTAATACGGACAAGGTTTATTCTGCCTGTATTAACTACAGCTACTACTAGTGGTTAATACTTGTGGTTAATACAGACACAATAAAACTTGTGTGTATTAACTACACTACTACCAGTGGTTAATACTTGTAATTAATATAAACAAGTTTTATTTTATCTGTACTAACTACAACTATTAACTACAACTACTACCAGTGGTTAATATTTGTAATTAATACAGACAAGTTTTATTTTGTCTGTACTAACTACAAGTATTAACTACAACTACTGCCAGTGGTTAATATTTGTAATTAATATAGACAAGTTTTATTTTATCTGTGCTAACTACAACTATTAACTACAACTACTACCAGTAGTTAATATTTGTAATTAATATAGATAAGTTTTATTTTATCTGTACTAACTACAAGTATTAACTACAACTACTACCAGTGGTTAATATTTGTAATTAATATAGACAAGTTTTATTTTATCTGTGCTAACTACAACTATTAACTACAACTACTACCAGTGGTTAATATTTGTAATTAATACAGACAAGTTTTATTTTGTCTGTGCTAACTACAAGCATTAACTACAGCTACTGCCAGTGGTTAATACTTGTAATTAATACAGACAAGTTTTATTTTGTCTGTGCTAACTACAAGCATTAAATACAGCTACTGCCAGTGGTTAATACTTATAATTAATACAGACAAGTTTTATTTTGTCTGTACTAACTACAAGCATTAACTACAGCTGCTGCCAGTGGTTAATACTTGTAATTAATACAGACAAGTTTTATTTTGTCTGTGCTAACTGCAAGCATTTACTACAGCTGCTGCCAGTGGTTAATACTTGTAATTAATTCAGACAAGTTTTATTTTGTCTGTGCTAACTACAAGCATTAAATACAGCTACTGCCAGTGGTTAATACTTGTGATTAATACAGACAAGTTTTATTTTGTCTGTACTAACTACAAGTATTAACTACAGCTACTGCCAGTGGTTAATACTTGTAATTAATTCAGACAAGTTTTATTTTGTCTGTGCTAACTACAAGCATTAAATACAGCTACTGCCAGTGGTTAATACTTGTAATTAATACAGACAAGTTTTATTTTGTCTGTACTAACTACAAGTATTAAATACAGCTACTGCCAGTGGTTAATACTTGTAATTAATACAGACAAGTTTTATTTTGTCTGTGCTAATTACAAGCATTAACTACAGCTGCTGCCAGTGGTTAATACTTGTAATTAATTCAGACAAGTTTTATTTTGTCTGTGCTAACTACAAGCATTAACTACAGCTACTGCCAGTGGTTAATACTTGTAATTAATACAGACAAGTTTTATTTTGTCTGTACTAACTGCAAGTATTAAGTATAACTACTACCAGTAGCAAGGCAGCGAAGCCATAATTCTCGTTCCAAAACGCACTTCACAAACAAGTTAGACATGCATGCACTCCAGCCATATTGAGCACACACACTAGACAAGCATCGAACATACACACTAGACATAAACATTGATTATACGGTAGGTCCAAGTTTAATCGTGGAGCATCTCGATTTGTTCCATTATCGATGGCATACTTTTCATTAGCAGTGCGATGAAATGTCAAGATAACATGACAGATCAACTTTCGAGAGGCAATTGTGAAGCCGAGACTTTCATCGTAGAGGCCACATTGAAATGAATATGAAGAAGATTGTTCAAACTTTGTACAGTCGGTTTGAATTTGTAAAATTTCAAGAGAAAATGTAACTTCAGTTCTCCAGTCCTGTTTTATACCGAAAAAGCGACTTTGAAGAAACCGACTTCGGGGACGCGAACGTAGAAAATTCACCCTTTGAAATCGCAGGCAGAATATCTCAAGATTTCTTTACACGAGGTCAGAGTGTTCCTTTAGTGTTTCTTTAATTTTATGGAGTATGCGGTGTAGGTTTCTTTTAGGAAATGGTCGATCACTCGAGTGGTATATTTAACACGTTCGTTATCGTTTGTATTTTACGTGCGGAAACCCAATTTTCTCTCAGTTAATGCCACGCTTTACCGCATCTGTATATTTAATAAAAACATAGAAATCCGGGCATTGATAACAATTAATTCTATCTTTATTTTTATCAGAAAGCCTTTTTGTTAGGAAACGAGAATTTTCCCTTATGCGAATTTTTGTAAAATAATCTATGCAGATGGGAATTTGCATAAAGGAATGCGGGTTGCTTATTACTTAAAACCGTAGCGTGAAATGTAAATTTCGGAAAGTTAATGATATTTTTTTGTTGCACTGTTTAATATTTCATGCAGAAGATATACTGCATCGCATGAAATGTGGCTGCGTTTCTACGGTAGTTAGGATGAATCTCATTTTTGGCAATCAGCGCGTCATTTGGATGTGGAAAATTATACGGAAACGTGTCAGTCTCGAGTGAAGTAGTTCAATCATCTTATCGAGGGTTGTTATTTCGACAAGAATTATTTACCTAAATTTATATACCGCATAGAAAACGGTCATTAAAAAATCTATTCATATACTTGCAGTAATTTATGTTCTATTATATTATATTCTACAATATTATCTATAGACAGCGGAATATATGCATTTATCGCATAAAATCAGTAGGTATAATTTGAAACCGTAAGAATATTAGAAGAATTTAAGAATACTGTTATATTATTTTCAACCTATTAAACATCTCAACAAAGAAAATAAATTTCAATTTGCCTCCAGTTTGTTGCAATTCAGGAAGAAAAGATATTCAATTATATTCTGGTACGCTCGTGTATATTCAGTTATATAGATAGCGAACGTGTTAATTGTAACGTTCGAGTGAGCCATTACAGAGAGACAAATGATCTGAAAGGAATATCCTACAAAAGGATTGAATCGAAGTAACAGAGACAGAAAATAAGAGAGAGAGAGAGAGAGAGAGAGAAGCAGAAGTAATTTTTCGTTAAATTGTTTCGAAGATTGTAGTTGGCAGCGGTAATGGAGGGTAGTATTTTTGCGGAACAATGGGAAATCTCTTATTACCATTTAACAGTCATTTATGGGTGAAAAGTATCGAAGTGCCAAAAAAGAGTCGAGATGAATGTGCGGGCAAATTCATGGAGCGCGCGTGCGACTGTATGACAGTTGGCGAGCGTGTCTGGCCAGTTCTCGGTGTTTCTACTTGTTGTGGAACTCCGGCCGGTGGTTCTACCTATATCGCATTAATTCTGCGAGTCTGATACTGTCGCTTATTCATTCCCGCCGCGGAAAAATATTAACTGGTTGGGAAGCTTGCGGTTGTTGACCAAGAATTGCAGTAGACAGCAACAGAGCGCAACGGCGCTACCGACGTTATATAAAAAGTTTGAACCCGGTCGTGCACTCCATATTTGCCAACTCATCTTTATGCATTGTATTAAGAATTTCATTTCGAACGAAAGTTTCCAGGGACGAGAATGAGAATTTGTCTCTCTGCTTAATGGAAAACCGCACGAATTTATGCAACAACCGGACGAAAAAAATCCACGCTTATGTCCCCGTGATTCACGAATTAAACTTCGCTTTATTACTTTCAACAACGGAATTACCATTTAATCAGCCTTCCGACCGACGAAACGGTGGCCGTCTTATTTTTTCGAGGGATGGGACAATCTTTCCGACGAGCGTTAAATGCGTTTCGCGGACAGGTGTGTCGTGGCCGAGGTGCGGATTATAAAGCGGCCGTAATGCGGCGCCGAGGAAAGTAGCTTGCTCTTAAAACATCATTGTTATCGGAAAAAGAAGAAAACTTTCAGCTTCGGCTAGAGGCGACAGCGAGTCGAATAACAAGCGTTGTACAAGCTCTCGTTATATACTCGATGCGAGGATTTTCCACGGGCAAGGGTGACGAAAGGATTTTTCCCGTCTTACGCATTAACCTTTTGCGGTCCAAATATTGTTCCAACCGGTCCCACGGAAATGCCGACATTAGCTGGGAAGTTTGTTATCCTTTGTAAGTAAAACACTTCTCTTGGTTTATAGAGAACACATATATTTGCATCGCCGTCGCGTTTCCTGCACCTTTGTCTCTTTATATTTTCAAGTTCCGCCGCGTCGTCGCATGGGTTTAATTCACCTCTCCGCGGACTGAATTTCGTCGGCGCGGCGCGGCGCGGCCCGACCCGGCCCGTTCGTTCAGTTATTTAGAAAATTAGAGCGGACCGTGTGCCCCGTACGCTCCCCGTCCGGCTGTCATGCCGCGGATAAATTTTATACGGACAAATGGTCCATTTTCATGAGATTTAACGTCTTTTTTCGCGTGTATATATCGCGCGCGTTCGCCGGCCCGACGCGACACCGGGGCCAAGGCAATTGCAATTTCAAGCCTGTCTAGAAAAAACTTTCGCCCGTTAGAATTGTATTTCGAACGTAACTCTGTTTGCCCGCCAATTTTTTCTATCCCCATTCGGCCAAAGAGTTATAGCCGTCCCGGTTCGTACGATCACCCGGTATAAATCCGTTTCGAAATTGCGGAACTGTGAACAAAAAAAAAAAAAAAGGAAAGAAAAAATCGGTGACACGTCCTATAAAAACAGAGCCGGCTCGGCACGCGATAAAATTTTAATCGAATCAACAATTAGCCGCGGATATTCCTTACCGTTCGGCGCCCGAGCGCTGTGAAAAAGGGCGCGTAACGGAAACACGCTCTTCAATTAATCGCAAATCAAATTCCACTTTGTTTTGGTTATTCAAATATTGCAACCGTCCCGCATTTTCCTTTCCGGCGCCGCACCGGGTCGAGAGGACACGAAGCAGTTAATGAAACGCCGCACAGTGTACCGCATAAACAGTTAAACAAGAAAATAGATATGACTTTAACATTGCAAAACTGGAAACTCTCGAGGAATCCCATCTTGAAATTTTTCATCGCATTGAGTTCAAACTGTGTAGAAGAAATTCTGCCTGTCGCAATGTTTTAAAGTTACGATTTTCTTGCAGCTGGATTAGGCATATCGGAGTGCTAAATTTATGATACTTCATCTTCAAAAAATTCAATGTAATCCAAATACATTTTCTCAAAAATTTTTATCGCGATCAATGACACCGTAAACTTGAAGATTCATACTTTACAAGCGTAATAAGTTGACATCGTTAGCTGTATCCGATGCGTAGGATTTTTTTCCATCTGGCTTGGGAATTCGGAACGCAATGGAACGAAACGTAAAATGACTATGACAATAGAGGCCGGGAGGCGTGGCTTTATCACATCGGTACGAAATACCATTCTCCTTTTCGATCGATTACGAAGAGTGCGTACTGAGCGTACAATTCCGAAATTAACAGCCCCATCTCCGCCCGCGAGACCTGTTTCATAGCGAATACCAACGGCTGAAATTCTCCTGGGCGAATTAATTGACCGCTATTCCCATCGATACACCAATCGAAAAATCGTCTGCAGAAGCCGTAATCTCACTTTGAACCGATTAATAGCAAGAGGCCGCAAAGGGTTGAAGCAATCCTTAAACGTCGAACATGCGAGATTTGCTGTGGGGGTGAATTCCGGAGCTTGGGCGACCAGATAGTCCGATTAATCGTGGAAATTTGTCCTTTAAAACGTCGCCAGTGGCGGCGGCGGCTTAATTCGTTGAATTAATTAGCGGAATTAAGTCGCCGTCGGCGCATGGCGTCCTGGTGAAAGTGTCAGCGGTAGCCGGGGAATTTTAATAGGCGTTCCACGCGATCAACGGGATTCCAGCTGTTTAACCCTCTTGCTGCCAGCCCCAAATATTCTTCGTCCACGAGAACGCTTAAAATTTGACAGGGGGCACCAGGGATCTCCGGGATTTTGATTGTACAAAGTGTATAAAAAGTAATGGTCATCCGTCCTAGGGGTGAATACATACACCTCTGGATCGGTGGACACTTGTAAGGGAAACTTGCCGCGAAATTGTTTATAACAAAGAAAATTGTTGTTAAAGTTTTTTTTACATCAACGCCTTCTGCTCATGGGGGAGAGAAAAAGTTTGAGAGGAGCCGTATGTCGCAAACAAACAGTTATTGAGATATTAGCTGTTAAATTTTTTTCAGAATTTGATTGTTAGAATTACACGTGTAGACAAAAGCCTACTGCTACAGTCCACACGTCCGTGTCGACGAGACAGAACACGATCGTGTGCGTGCCACGAGACGTGCGGGCCTAGCGATGAATGTCCCTTTAAATTTCGTTTGACTCGTGGCACGCTCGCGATCATGTTCTGTGTCATCGACACGGACGCGTGGACTGTAATAGTAGACATTCGTCTATACGTATAATTCCACACAATCAAATTTTGAAAAAAATTTAACAGCTAATATCTCAATAACTTTTTGATTGCGACGTATGGCTCCATTCAAACTTTTTCTCTCCTCGATCGGTAGAAGGCGTCGATGTAAAAAAAACTTTAACAACAATTTTGCGGCAAGTTTCCCTTAAAAATGGCCACCGATCCAGAGATGAAGATTCACCCCTAGGACGGATGACCATTACTTTTTATACACCCTGTAGAATACACGCGAATAGACGCACCTTTAAGGGTTCGTATATGTGTATTAGGTTGGAGGGAAAGTTCTGTCGTATTTTAAAGAAAACATTTCAATCGATTTATAAAAATATATTACGAATGTATACGATTTGTGACGAATTGTTGACATCTTTCAGATAACCTGTCGATTACCTGTTCCCTGATCACTCACCAGCAACATGAGTTTCCGATTTACAAGCAAAATTACCCGATTATTTCAAATACGACAGAACTTTCCCTTGAACCTAATATCAGCGTTAATCGCATCGTTCTGTTCCAGTCACGCTTGTACGTATGTTCGTTTGTTTTCTTCGTCGATTTCAGGCTATTTACAAGTTTTTCTGTGCCTTCTTCTCGTGGACGAATGGTAGACGAGTTATGCGAACACTGCCGTCCTCGCTATTGCGTCACCCGCAAGCCTCAACAAATTAAATGTTCATGACATGAAGAATAAATGTGAAGAAATACTGGGAAATTGATACCAAGTAACAAGCTCCTAAAAACTCATTTTCATCGGTTCGTTAGTTCTAGTCTTATGATTTAATGGAAAAAGGGGTGATATTTTTATTCATATGTCTGCAAATCAACAAGTTTTAACTCTCTGTTGCACGAATTTTTATGACGAGTTGAAAAATATATATATGGCTGTTAGTCTACTTAAAAATGAGTGTGGTCGTGATATAAATAATACAATTTTATTAGAAAGTGTTATATATTGCATTTTACGACTGTTCCTGTATGGGAACTGTATACATATGCGGTTTTATTCATAAGCGCAATTTTCCCACTTGGAACCAACATGCTCAGAGTCTTCGGTATTGTTTATATCATTTACCATAGAACATTTGAAATTTAAATCCCCAATTGGCAACGGAATGCAATGGAGGTTTAAGGACTGCGTCTCCTAGACAGACGACACTCGCGCGTAACTGCACATAGCCGCGGTACACTCACACACCGCTAGACCACGTATACGTACGCGAGGCTTGCCAGGGTCCGGGATTCCACTCCTCATTTCTCAATAATGCAAAGACGGAGTTTCTTAGTAGTCAAAATCGCTAGATGAAAGATAGGGGGCTATTTGCCTCTAAAGTCCTACTTTTACGTTTACGACGCGTAATTCTAATTATTCGGCAGCATGTCGCGGAGCCGCGAGAAGCAATGGACAGGCGACGGTGCTGCCGCCTATCGTGGCTGTCGATATGCTGCCGAATAATGAGAATTACGCGTCGTAAACGTAAAAGTAGGACATTTGAGGCAAATAGCCCCCTAGACTGATCTTTCATCCAGCGATATTGACTGCTAAGAAACCCCGTCTTTGCATCATCGAATAATCAGGAGTGGAATCCCGGATGTGCGAGTGTACTGTGACGACTGTGTAGTCACGCGCGAGTGTCGTCTGTCTCCGAGACGCAGTCCTTAAGATATATTCATAGGTCACCGAAGACCATGCAACATATTCAAATTTCAAGAAACTCCGAGACATTACTCGAAAAAGTGTACGATTTCGCGTGGAACGATCGTGGCTCGGTTCCCGCGGCAGTGTTCGCATAAGCACCGAGGGCCGATAGATCGACCTCGCTGACAGCAAAAGGGTTAACACGATCCTCTCGCAATGATGTTCCGCTGTTCCACTGTTTCCGTTGTTGCGATCCGATCACGTGCAGCCGGAGAAGTCCTACGTCCGCACGTACAGCCCCCTGGACACAAACGAGTCCGAATGGCATGTCTCCCAGATCGGCCTTCAGTTTCTGGTTACGCACGACCATTTCAACGCCGGAGGCAAGCTGAAGGTTCGGTGCAGCGCCTCGATATACGACATCTACTGGCAGAGCACCGAGGTCAGCACCGAGGAGGACAGGCCCAAGGTGATACACTACGAGCCCGCGGCGACCATCGTCGGCATCAACTATCTGCAACCGCCCCCGAACTTCCAGACGGGACAGAAGAAGCCCGACGGACACGTCGGAGTGAAAGGTAACAAGAGCTTTTGTTTATTATATGCTGCCAGGGATCCGTACACGACCGCTAAGCGGTATTTGCACGCCCGAGGCGGTTCTCGACACTTCCGCGACTCGATGCGACACACAACTCAACTGTACTCGAGACGTCTTTACGAGTTTACAGCCTGTTTTGTGCAGAGGATCCATAGATTCTTCTAGCCCGGTCGACCTTTATCAGTGGTTTTACAAGTTTCTTGTAGGCCACACGATTTTTCCGATCGATTTTATCCTTCTTGGACCCCTTGCCGTACCATTTTCTTTACAGTTACACCGATTAAAACGTGTTTGTCCTCATAACTGGCGTAGAAGGGAAAAGAAAATTTATGTTTTTTGCATGGCTACATTTATTTTGATCCTTCAATATCGGTTACATACGGATCAAATTCTATTTCATCTAAAGAGAAACACATAATATTCATATCTGTTAGACTTTGTTTAAAATCTTCACGACGAGTACTGACTCGTTCAAATACGGCAAGGGGTTGACAACGGTTTTTTGTAGGCACCACAATTTTTGAAATTGTTTCTACCAGGTTTTACAGGCTCTAGAACCTTTTCCTTGATTTTACACCTTTTCTATAGACACAACTAGACCGCGGATCTTCATGCAAAATAAAAATTTTCCTCCTGAATTCCAAGAAAACCGGAGTGACATAGAAATTGATTTTCTCTCTTAATATGTTCGATTGATTGAGAACAACATAAAAGTATTTTTACATTTGTCCAATGTATTTAATGTTTTAAATTACACCTACTCGCTTGTGTAAAAAATGCATAAAATCCAGAGAGTTCAGACATAATGTATTTAATATCTAATGTATTTAATGTTTTAAATTACACCTACTCACTTGTGTAAAAAATGCATAAAATCCA
>CM052192.1:5426655-5457183 GCA_028455805.1 Lasioglossum figueresi | reverse complement strand
CTTTATCATTTATGGCTTCAGAAAATGTTCGAAAAATGGTAGAATGTAAAATTCCACATAATTTAGTTTACTTCTCTGCATACCATTTCGTAAACCAATGCTTCTAATTGATTATAAAAAATCAGGTCGTTGGTACAATTATAAATAAAGTTATTCTATTTTAAAAGGTGTACAAATACTTTGTATATGGCTTTGTGTATGGCCACTGTATGGCCATTGCTTTAAATTGTACGTACCTACTTTTGTCGTAGATGCATAAAATCCGCGGTCTAGTCATTACATTATCACATATCAGTCGATGTACACGTCCGTTATTCTGCCGCACGTTAGAAAAACAGATACGCGTGTGGCGGGCCTAATCCGTTTTTCGATGTGAAGTTGAGTGATGATTGTTGACGCGTTGCCTGTTTCAGTTCTCGGCTCGTCGACGACGGAACCGAGCGGGTCGTTGGTGCGGCTGGTGCTCGGGCTGTTTCTTCTGATCGTCATTCGTTAACCACGCTGCATTCAAGTACCGCGCGCTTTGGAGCTGTTTATATAAATCGACGTGCTTGTAAAGGGAGTCGAGAGGGTGGCCGCTTTGTGCGACGTCTCCGCGGCCACGGTATCCACGGAGGAGGAAAATAGATCGTCCGGTTGACGTCGATGTAAAACGTGAACGTGAACGTCGACGGTTGTCGCGTGTATCGCGGCGGGTCAGCGTTCCTCGGCCGCTTCGGAAGCTGGAAAGCGGGACAGTGTCCGCGCGGAGGATGAAGGGATTGGAGCTGACCGGAAGAAAGAGTGTCCCGGGTGGAGGAACAAAAGGTGGCCAAAGAAAAATGAAAGGTGGAATAACGAACGCGGGGATCGGTCGCAGATGAATCGCGGCCTGGTCCATTCTCGGCCTTAAATCGCCCGATCAACGAACAACTGGCAAGGTATTCGAGGGAGGAACGGCTCGATGAATCGAGGGGGGTTCACAGAGAACAACATCCCGAAGAGTATTTTATTAAACTACACAAACCGTACACGCACACCATACACACCGTACACCATACACACCGTACACCATACATCGGATCCACACATACGGACATACACGCGAGAACAGAGACGAACACATACAGTACGTACTTGCTTCCTCTCGGCGAGATCATTGTTTTTTCGCAATGTGTAGGTACCGTGTAGTACGTTCACGCCGCATCGTGTCGCAGGATAAACAAAAAGATTACCAGTCGAAAACGAGAGAGAAAAAAACAAGAAGAATAAGAAGAAAAAGAGTGGAAGCGAACGAGCGAAAGAGAGTGAGAGCGCGAGTGTGATAGAGCGAAAGGGGGAGAGAGAAACGTAAGAAAAGATGAAAAGAAATAGTTTTTTTTCGTACTTTTATAACACTCGGAAAAAACGACTAAACGTAGCGTGGATACGTGTATCTATATATATATATACATATATACATAAATCTATACATATATACATATACTGTATGTGTATAATATGTCGCTCTATATCTATCTTTCCATCTCTCGTTGTCCGATTAATTCGCGCAGCTCGGAATTAAATGTCGAACGAAGCGTGCCGCGGCCGAGAGTATTATACACGCGTTCGCACGCTGTCGAACAGAGAAAGAGAGAGGGGGAGAGAGAGTCAGAGAGAAAGAGAAGGGGACGTACCTGAAAATCGGAATCGGATAGATAATTCGCATGCGTTTCACGTTTTGTCGCGCTCCGCTCCGCTTCGCAGTTTGTATATTCTTGAGGCGAGCGATTGCCGCAGACGAAAAACCGTCGAAAAACCGTCGAATAACCGTCGATAAACCTAAGCGGCAAGCGGCTGTGTTTCCGCTCGCGTAAGACTCGCGGGCAAACCGGATGAAAGAGAGAAGAAACGATTGCGGAGAGACCGGAGACCGTGGAGGAGAATGCTTGATGGACGCGATATCGTTCGTTAACGGAATTTCGTTCCGCGGCGCGATCCTGTCGCGGCTTATTACCCATCCGCGGTTTATTAATTTAATACATTCGCCGTTCTCGGTTTAATGCGCTTCCCTCGAAACCGATACATTTGTCAGCCGCGTTTAACATGACTCTCCTCTCACCGCGCCCGAAACCTAACAAATAATAAAAGCCGATTTACCATCCCGCGTTCCGGTCGAATTATCCTGGCCGTCAGCGGCACGATTTTGTATCCCTTGTTTCTAGGGGACGGACATGCTTCGTTGTCGCATTCGAGGTACAACTGTTTTCGGGAATCTCTTTCGTACCTAATACGACGGATTTCTCGGAACATTTTCGTAACACCTGGATACTCCTGTACCTTGCAAGAAACACAAACGATCTTTATTGGACATCCTCATCTCATTACGACACGCTCCTGTAAATTCAATTTTATGCCTCAATGTCAATTTATGTGATTCTTACATGTCGCGTCCCGTCAATTTTATGTTCCCAACTAGATATAGATTTTTCAGGTTTTGTTAACCGAATTACCGCACTCGACGCGTTCAGCTAACACCCAGCAAGCAATAGACGACACGTTGAAATATTAGTTTAACCCCTTGCCGTACTTTAACGAGTCACACTCGTGGCGAAGATTTCAAACAAACTCTAACAGATATGCATGCTGCGTATTTCTTTCTAAATGAAATCAAATTTGATTCGTCTGTAATCGATACGTAAGTATTGAAGTGAATGTAGCCACACAGAAAATATAAATTTTCTTTCCTCTTCTACGACATTTTTGGGAATGAAGACATTTTAATCACTGCGACCGCAATGAAAATGTTACGGCAGGGATTGATACAGTTTGCTCGTTTTTCCCCGTCACATAAAAGTGTCTTAATGATCCCTTCGTAACGGGTAACTTTAAATTAAAACTACAAGCTGCATAGCGATTCGAGTGCATACTCTCTCGAGATCCGGTCAAATAAATCATTCTGCACCTCTTAAGCGTCTCGCACGTCTGTGACTACGGTACGGCGACAGAGATGTACGAGGTGTGGAGAAAAAGTTCGTGGAAATCAGTGATAAAAATTGTTAATAAGCGGGAAGAACTAACATTGTCGTTGCGAAGTTGTCGAGTGTCGAGAACATTCTCGGAGATAACGTTCTCATTGCGCACGAAAAAAAGTTCCCGGTGCATTTCGAACGCGTCACGAGTAGCTTTGTAAATGATGTTCTTTTTGGGATTGTTCGAGGAGCGCGCCGAAAACGGAACGGAATCGCGAATGAACGACGGGATCGTGTGTTATGTATTATATATGTATATGTATATTCTGTATTCGACAGGCAATGTGTGCTAGCATTAGTTACGAATTATCGTTAAGGATCGCAACGACTGAACATAATACTCTACATGATTTTCTAATTGTATTTTTGAAACTGTCATCGTTTCTATGTACGTAGCGGGACGCGGCGACCGTTCGTAGCGAGCGACGCGTTTCATTCGCGAATTAGCCAAAAGAAGAATAAAAAAAAAAATGGAAACGGAGACGGAACGACGCGTGAGAGTGGTGTAACTGAGTATTTTGCGAACGGATGGGTATGGTGCGTCTTCGGGTGTAACAAATAAACAAAACAGCTAAAACAAAAACGAAAAAAAAAAACGAAAAAAAGCGAATACAGAAAAACAGTAATATGTGTAAAAGTGTCAAGAGGTATCTCGCATGTCCGCAGCCATAGTTTCTCGATTCTTTGTGTGAGACGGAACGATAGTCGAAGTTTTGCCAATTTTTTGGGTATCGATGCTCATTATGTTCCTCAGCTTGTCACGATACGAAAGGATATTTATGATAATAATAACGATATGACCACAAACACGCAATCATTCATTGAACCCTGCGCCGTTCGAACATCCACTTTCTTCCGTTTCTCATTCTCGGCCTGTTTTTATCGGAGTGTTTCGACGACAAGAGGGAAACTATTGTCGAGTAACACGTGACGGCCCGAAAACGACCCGGACATTTATTCGCGCTTTTCCGCGGAAAAAAATCGAAATTGGTTTCCCTTCAAACAATTCGCGATACCTAAACGGCGTACCATTTAAATAAATTTTCCGATACGTTTTTTTTTCGCGACGCGACGCCGGTGAAGCGATGAAATTTTTCCGCGATTTCCCCGCCCGGACCCGCACAATATTTTCGGAACGAAGCCACCGGAGGATTAATCGAAAGCTATTTATCGGATTTACCGAAAAATTTCAAGGGCTCCCGATTTTGTTGTACACAAATACATTCGAAAAGGACGTGCTCGCGAAATTCATCGGTTTCCTTTAAAAACGCCAACCGTATTCGATCGAATTATTCCGTGGTACGTACACAGCCCGCCAATCGAATCAAAGAGAATCGAATTGGAAACGGAATTTTTCATACGCGAAAGGAGAGATTTCCGCGGGACAAAATTACGCCGACTAAATCTCCGACACGTTCTCTTGCGAGTCCCTAATCGCATCAGCGTTAAAGTTTCGTTGAACGGGCACGACGGCCTCTCATAATCACCGACGCCTTGAGATTCGCGCGGCGAGCAATCAGCCGGGAAGAAAGGGTGCAATCAGTTGACGAAAAATCCGGAGAGAAAAGGTACAAATATTTTCAGAACAAGTAGCCCTAATTTCGTTTTACAGATGGCCGCCGTCCCCAGCACCGGCTCGGCCCACATAGCCAAACACCTACTCTAATCAAATGTCATACTCATCGGTGGACTGCGGACGTTTATGCAATTTTCAATCTTCGTAGACGAATTTGAAGAAAGTAGCAACCTTTTGGATCTGATATAAATTAAAATCGTACTAAATCCTGTCATAATTTAAAAACATTCTCGACACCGATAATTGCACAAAGATCCGCAGCCAACTCATCAGAGACCACTTCCTGCTGCGACTTTTATGAAATCGTCGTAAAGAGGTGACTTCAATCTTCAAGTTCGCGGTGATTTGAATTACAATAAATTTTCGAGAGAATAAACATTGACAAGGAAACTGAATTTTCCGTTTTCCCCGTACAGGTGGCTGTTTTATCCGAGTTTGTAATGAAAATTCCAGATTTTGGTTAGTTGTGTACATGCCAAAAATTTCATTGCAACCGGTCAATTCTTTACTATACAATTTCATTCGTGAATTTCATTTTCCGAAAATATTAGCTACACGTCATCTACTAAATTTACTCTTCTAGCGGCACAAAAAATTGAAGTGCTTTGGTCCACTTTCTAAAAAGATGATTCTGATTTGAAGCGCAATCAAACTTTGAACAATTACATGACTCAGTGTACCTTTTCCATTTCTCTTTGGAGTGGATTGCTTTGAAAAAATTTCGAAATGAAATTGGTTTTTTAAGCGCATTTATCACTCCTGTTGCTGCTTTTTTAGTTGTCGTATCGGCATGGCACGTTCGTTTGCGAATATATAAACTGCGAACGCAACGAAAATTCGACAACGGATTTCATACATCTGTAATAAAAGTGGAATGATTTCAGAATATTGTCACATTCCTTTCAATTTATTCAAATTATCGGCTACGTCACGGTCGGTACAGCTAATACACAGGATCCTTTATCCCGTAAAAATGTATATGTGAAAAATTCGTATATTTAATTTTATATTTTATATTTCGTCGAAAGTATCAGCCGATTCGATCCGCATAGTAATGGATCCTGGTTAGACCCTGAGACGCACATTGAAACGAGAGTTATCGACTCTGAGAACATTGAATCTTTGATGTTTCATTAGTCGGAATCGAGTTTTTTGTAAAAATAGTTAGTTAAGAGAAGAAGAAGAGAGAGAGAGAGAGAGAGAGAGAGAGAGAGAGAGAGAGAGTCTGAGCGTTTCGGCAATAAATATTATTTTATCAAGCGCTCGTCGATAGAATCGTGTTACCGGAGTTATTACTCTATTTGTTTCCGCATCGCCGGTAATAACACTGATGAAATAATTCAATTACTCGTTCCGCGTGCGATAGGATCGCGTACACACGCGGCGAGGAACGGATGCGGAACGCTTGTGTATATGTTTGCGAGCCGAGCCGCCGGCGCGGGCACTCTCGGTCTCTCCTCCTCGACTTTCACCCCTATTAATCCTCGAAGATACGCCATTCACATCGGACTAATCCGTTTATTCTTTCAAATCCGAAATCCAATATTCCGTTTGAAAGGGCACGCCTCGCTCGGCCGCGTTACCAGCGTTTACTTGCTCTTGTAAATAAGCGGCGCCGAGCCGAGCGGAGCCGAGCGGGTTTCGGAGGCTGTGTTGATGTTGCGCATCTCTCTCTCTCTCTCTCTCTCTCTTCTCTCATCGAGATCTCTGTCCCTAGTGATTTTCAAACCCGTGGATATTTCGGCCGACGATATATCGCTCGGTTTATATTTTTTTTAAATCGTTGACCAGTCTTGATTGGATCTTTATTATTGAGAGTGTAATTAGAAAGGTACTTTCGGTTTTCCGATTCGCTTCGGAACCACTCGACGCTCCACACTACAGCGAGACAGAGAGAGAGAGTTTACAATCTCTCTCTCTCTTCCTCCCTCTCCCTCTTTCGTATTATTTCAACAGACCGCTCATTCATGACGCACAGGATGAGCAAACTTTTTTACATTGTTAATAAATTTTCAACCGCGGATACGCGAATAATGAACCCCTTCTTGTTCCAAGCGGACTGCGCCGTCGATGCACAGTGGAATCGCGGAAAGTTGGATAAAATTCACGTTTCTGTTATTCGGTTGTTGCATATGGAATGTTCGACTCGTAACAACAACGTTGAACACGCATCAATTTGACGTAAATAAGACCTCTTGCTCAAGGTAATCAGAAATCAACGTTTCCTACTTGAATTGCAACAAACTCGAGCGAGACACAAGATTATTTTCTTTTTGCATATTTTTTGGAATAGGTTGAAAATATATATATATAATGTAATAGTGCTACCAAATTCATCTAACTTCATTGCTGTTTCAATCTACTCTTACTCATCTTCTTGTTACCACTTACAGCCAAGTAAAAATTGTATTCTTCTTTCAATTAATTAATTGCTTCTATCAAATTGAAACGAATATATTGATGTTCTTAAATATTTTCAACACGTCCACCGATTTAAATTGTACGTGCACATTTTTTGTGGTAGATGCATAAAATCCGTAGTGTTATCGGTGTTCACTATCATCGACATCTATTATTTATCTGACTAATGTGAACGTCTGTTTCAATCAGGTATTAACTTACGGGAAGATCTAATTTTAATCGATAATATGAATATTTTCGGCTTAATTCCACCTATTTTATTGAAATGATTCACTATGCACAGAATTCTACATAATGCATTGCTGACAGGGCTTTAGGTTAGAATACGGCAAAAATTTCTTTGTAAATAGTTAACAAGCTTTAATTGGAACTTCATTATTAAACTAATAATTGAGATGGTTGTCGGTGTTTCCGATCGAGAATTTTTACCGTGCTCGTGCGGGATATGGTTTCCGCTTCATCTGCGCGGTATTAATACGGTTTTATTCATTAATGGAACCGATGCGAGCAAGATACTCATCTGGATAATAAATCCTGATGGTTAAAAAATTTTTGTAATGTACAGTCTGTCGAGAAAGTCTCCGTTCACGCTTTAAACGGAAATAGCTTTTTTGACAATAAAGCTTTATAATTATTTAGGTAGAGAACTATATATATAAGTGTTCGCGTTTTCCTGTAAGATATTTTTACATGACGTAGCAGGTCGGAAACTGAAGACCGATTTTCCCTAAAAAAATGCTGCAAAGTGAAACGTCTCTGAAAATGGTAAAAAAATTTTTCTCGTAAATGAAACTTTTATAGATTTGAAGATCGAAGCCTTCTCTTCGCAACGAATCCTTAAAAATTAATGTCCGATTTTTGTTCACTGTTTTATGGAAAAAACACGAGGAACGAGTTCGCTTGTGCAAAGCCCTCATGGTGTAACTTGCACCACTGTAAAGTTGCTGGCACGCCTCTCGTTCGAAGCTCGATAAAACGACTAAAAGAAATCGTATACCAACTTTTAAGGTATCGTTGTAAAGAGGAAGCTTCAATCTTAAAATCTATGGTGGTTTCAGTCAGAGAAGAAAATTTTCAAAGTTTCCACAGACGGTTGAATGTATAGCATTTATCGAGGATAAACGGGTCTTCAGTTTTTCGGCCGCTACATCGCGAAAAGAAATCTTGGAATTAAATGAACGACGGATTATGGAACTGGAGGCTTCCAGCTTTAGAATCAGTCCAAATGAATCTTCTTACGAAATTATCGGAATGATTGAATTTGAATCGAACACATTTGGTCGAGTTTTAAGAAAGTTACGGTAGACTAGAAGTTACAACGCGACAAAAAGATTGTTTAAAAAGACGATTTATGTGTATCTAATATGGCAGTAAGTCTACAGTCTTTTTAAAATATCATTGGTACATACACAGTCTGTTTAAACAATTTCTTGTAGCTGTTTGTACCGGAGTCCACTGTACTCCATTTTGAAGGGTGCACGGAGAGTGTTTTGACTGATTGTGTAGTACTCCGAGAGCCGATAACAGGAGGTAGATAAAACGCAGGGAAAAAACAAAGCGGTGAATCATTCGGCCGGGCTAAACGAGGATAATTTTCGAAACTTCAACGATCTATCAGGAAACTTCATCCATACATTGTGAACCAGAAATAATTGAATATAAAGTAATCGCTGATGATTAAGTGATCCCGGAATTCAATTAAACTTCGCTTTGCCGTACGAAAATCTACAAATCTCGACCTCGGGGAATAGTTAAATAATTAGGATGAAGTTTTAAACCGGTGGGAGTCGCGCGCGGCAGGGGGGAGGGGCGGGGTTTTTGAAAAATGAACGGAACACGAGGATATAATCTGTATAAGAATGAACGCAAAAAAAAAGTCAGATAAATCCACGGGGGAACGGTCGAGTAATTTATATCAATTTTTCGACGATTTTCGGAGAGTTACTTTTGTATTCGTGTAGCTATCGGGCACTCATCGTGACTGCTCGGAACTTTTCCATACCCTTCGATGGCTCCGGCAGAAATACGTAGTCCAATGTACCACCCCTCTGTTCGTCCGACGGTATTCATGAGTCACCAACCCCTGTTCACAGTGATTTATTGCCCCCACGAATTCTGGTCCTTGTTCTTCAAAACTTTCCAAATGGCTACACCGAAAACTTCCCCAGCTGAGTGACCACATATTTCTGCCGGACTAAAAGCGCACCCTTTATTCTGACTTACATCCCCGACCGTCCACGCCGATACATCAATTCGGATTCATCATGGGAATTGTACCAACCAATAAACACGTGATTTCGCTTTGCTAAAATACTCTTGAAACTTCGTTTTTTATTTACGCGTCTTATATTTTTAAACCTCGTACGCTTCTCAGGAATGCAGTCAAGTTTTCTCCGCTACGATTTTCATGAAATTTAAATATGTTACTACTGACTCTCTTTTAGTTTTCGAGATATTTGCAAAAAACTATTGCTACTACCGGACTCCATTTTCTGGCTGTCTGTTTACTGTTTTTGTAAACACGTTGCGGGGGATCGGTTGACAGTTGGCGCGGCGAGCCGACTGTGCAAAGACTCCGTTTAGGTCGCGCTCTGATTGATCCGTGTTTTTCGTTGATAAATCCTTAAAAAAGCCGCGGACGCCAATTTTGCAAAGGAAAATGTTGCTTGAAATGATCTCAGGAACCTGCCATTTCCGGATGTTGAAGGAATTTTGAGAAACCCTGTATAAATTCTCAGATTCCATGTGTAAAATTTCCAACTCAGACGGTGAGAACGTAGTTCTAAAAATCCAGGTCCCCCCTTACGTGGGTGTAAAAATATATTTGCAGGGCTCACCTCAGTCAATTGTCATCGATTTATCGATCCGCGTACATTATTTCCACTTCACGTTACCCGAGCTAAATATTTAGCACGCGCTGGAAACAATTCGACCGATAAATCGATTAAAGTATTTTACTCTTCTATGATTTCGGTTACGATGGATTTTGTACGGAACTCGGAACGGATGATCGCCGAACAGACTCATGTTTCGTCAAAAAAAAAAAAGGAAAAAAACAACCAAACTGATAATGCCATTCGATTCTGTTCTGGGCAAAGGCAGAACTAAAAATAAACGGGCGACGATTTTTTATCCACGGACAATTGCACATTTCAATTACGGTCAGATTAAAACCTGTTATTGGATACCATTGTGTTCGCGAAATGTTGTGAACGAATAATTCACACCTCTCTTTTTTCAAACGGGATTCAATGTTGAAAAATTTTTTCTCGAGAATTAACGCGAATTAGCCAAATCTAGAATTGTATTTTATTTGATTAAAGTGGCAACGGATAGAGGATTTTTAACAGTATTCATTTGCGTGTTGTGATCGATTTACAAGCTGTATCATATTTACAACATCGTGGACAAGTTTGAATATTTCACTACTATTAGAAAGTCATAAATGACACGAAATTGTAGAACGTTCGGATAAGGTATAATATTTTCATAGAAAACAGACAAGATATTCTTTTTATCGATTAAAATTTAGGTTATAAAATCACGTTAAAATATTGAATTTCAAGAAATGGCTGTTCAATTACATATCTAAGTGTGATTTACCAAACTGACAGACATTTATTAGATTCTTAGTAAGCATTGCAGTTAATAACCGGCAATTTTCCTCTAACGTATACCGGTGCTTGAATAGATAATCATCTATCTTAAGGGACAGGAGTTTGAATTAAAAGTTCGCAATTGTTCCTTGCGAGATAATGCGCCAATTACCGAACGATTATAAAGGCTTTTCATTTCGGCGGGTAATATTAATTTCCTTGTTAAGGCGACAAGCAGTCGTTAAAATGCTTAATGTATCCAATTTGTCGGCGCGCCCCTGTGAAATCGTCACACACCCCTTGCAGATTTCAGCATTTACGGTGTGCGCCGTTGAAACTTTTTCAGTTAGCCAGTCATTACCGGAAGATTTTTTCGAATCTCGCGGAGTAACCTTTCTCCCCGTGGTTAATGTAGAACTCGTAAAGAAAAAAAGGATGAACGTGTGTATTTCTCTCGCGTAATTAACCGTGCTACCGCTGCGGAAAAAAGAGGCGGCGGAAACAAGAAAGCTGTAAGTGGCTTTTTTACTTTCAACGTTGGCTCTCCCGTAGCCGGGCCGAGTCATCTACTTCGATAAGTCGCCTGGAAACGTGAGAGTGAGAGGAGAGAAGCCAAAAATACGGTTTTTGGTACTCTTTATGCACACAGTAAGGCATTATTTAGTCTCCAAACATATGAATCCCACGAACCTAGTGTTAATTGAATGGGTGTCTACTGTACGTGGGAATGTTACATTTCATTCTCCAGGAGAACGTAAAACAATTCGTTGCTCAATGATAGAATCAGCTACCGTAAATGAAGTTTTGATTTTTCGGAGAAGAACAAGTGTCACGCTAGTCGATTTGTTTCTTGCCATATTTAGTAACCAATTATCATGACGCCTTCTCGAAAATTTCATGAAATTTCTAGTAGATATACATTTTTTTATAGTAGAATTACGCGATCTAAGAAACAGCACGGCTCCGTGAATTTTTTTGCAGATCACGAGTTCACTGTACTTCGTCACGTGGAAACGAGAGAGAGAGAGAAGAAGCGAAAAATTCGGTTTTTGGTACCCTTTATGCAGTAACGCATTAATTAGTCCCCAGACGTATCTCACGAACGTGGTGTTAATTGACGTACGTCTACTGTACGGGTGAATGTTACATTTCATTTTACAGGAGAGCGTAAAATAATTCGTTGCTCAATGATAGAATCAGCTACTGTAAATGAAGTTTTGATTTTTCGAAGAAGAACAAGTGTTACGCTAGTCGATTTGTTCTTGTTAAATTTATTGTGACGAATTATCTTTTTACGCCTTCTCGAAAATTTCATGAAATTTATAGTAGATATACATTTTTTATAGTAGAACTACACCATCTAAGAAACAGCACTTCGTCAGTACTTTGTGACGTGGAAACGAGAGAGAGAGAGAGACAGAGAAAAGAAGCGAAAAAACCGCGTTTTGATCCGTTTAAACAGTCACGCATTAATTAGTCCCCAGACGTATCTCACGAACGTGGTGTTAATTGATGTGCGTCTACTGTACGAGTGTGTTACTTATCATTTTACAGGAGAACGTAAAATAATTCGTTGCTCAATGATAGAATCAGCTACTGTAAATGAAGTTTTGATTTTTCGAAGAAGAACAAGTGTTACGCTAGTCGATTTGTTCTTGTTAAATTTATTGTGACGAATTATCTTTTTACGCCTTCTCGAAAATTTCATGAAATTTATAGTAGATATACATTTTTTATAGTAGAACTACACCATCTAAGAAACAGCACTTCGTCAGTACTTTGTGACGTGGAAACGAGAGAGAGAGAGAGACAGAGAAAAGAAGCGAAAAAACCGCGTTTTGATCCGTTTAAACAGTCACGCATTAATTAGTCCCCAGACGTATCTAACGAACGTGGTGTTAATTGACGTGCGTCTACTGTACGGGTGAATGTTACATTTCATTTTACAGGAGAGCGTAAAATAATTCGTTGCTCAATGGTAGAATCAGCTACTGTAAATGAAGTTTTGATTGCTCGAAGAAGAACAAGTGTTACGCTAGTCGATTTGTTCTTGTTAAATTTATTGTGTAACGAATTATCTTTTTACGCCTTCTCGAAAATTTCATCAAATTTATAGTAGATATACATTTTTTATAGTAGAACTACACCATCTAAGAAACAACACTTCGTCAGTACTTTGTGACGTGGAAACGAGAGAGAGAGAGAGAGAGAAAAGAAGCGGAAAAACCGTGTTTTGATCCGTTTAAACAGTCACGCATTAATTAGTCCCCGAGCGTAAGTTACGAGCGTAATGTTAATTACGCGGGGGCCGAACTTTTCCCGTCGACCCCGCGAAAATATTTGTTGCATTCTGATCCCGGGAGAACGCGACCGTCGGACGAGTTATTTGTTTCGGGAATTAATATATGTTTCCAACTTGTTTCCGCGGGCCATTTGGTACATTAATAATTGCATCACTATTTGCTAATCGTTGCATACATCACGGTTCCGGGCAGCGCGCGCATTTTTCCGGCCGCATGACCGATTCCCCAAAAATCACTAGCGAGATATTTATTCGATTCCGCCAGACGGTATCGATTAGAAAAAGGAATGTTTCACGGTGAGTTTTCCAACATTTTCTGCCAATGTCTGCAATTGTGCATCTGTTATGTCATGAACGAATACTTTAGAGAAACATCGACGCGATGGTATGTGAGAACAGAGGGTCCGAGCTTCGAAATGAGTTCACGTTTATTGCTGTATCGCTCTCATGCTCCTCAAAAATAATTGCTCGCGAGATACATACTCCCGTCGCTTCCAACTCGTTTAATTCCACTAATTGTGTTTCATCCACTATCTCATATTATAAACGAATACATCAAATTACAGCATAATCGCAGAGAAAGAACGAAATTTTACCTCATCTCTAAATGTAACAAGTTTAAAACAATTTCATAAACATTTTCGATATATTAATACAACGACCGCCGACATACCTTGCCCACGATGGTCGGTGTAATTAAACTAGAAAATTACGATTCATGGCGTAATTACTTTTTTTCAATTCTCTGACATTTCGCCGGCCATAAGGCGCCACACTCTATCATCGCAGAAATGAATTTTTAATCCCGTCAACCAACCGTACGTGTGACGTAGGAGGCAACGTGTTCAAGGAATTAAAAGTAGAGATAACATTCTACTTGACTCTTGACACAGAAAATTCTCCATGAAAATCCGCAGTTACAAGTGAGAGACACGCTTTGTCAGATTATAGTGTCGAACGGAAACCGGGGGAAAACAAGGAAAAGGATTTCATAATTGCTGACGAGGGGAGTACGAGGATGGAGAATAAGTAGGAACGTTGTTTAGCAGTTGAAAAAATTCAATTACAAATCAATTCTCGCTCTGGTGTCGTTTTCGACCGGCGTGAAACGTTTAGGCATTGCCATCGAGACTACCAAAAGAGGGAGAGAGAGAGAGAGAGGGAGAGAGAAAAAGGGAGAAAAAGTGGCTCGCGTCGGATAAAATCGTTCGGCGAATCGTTTCGGTTCAGCCTCGCGTAATATTTCGCGGCGCGGCCGTATTCTAATCGACGCTGCGTCGCGTAAAGCGGCGTTTTTCGTTGTTCGCTGCCGGTTCGGATTTTACAATCAAATTAAGCGTTAATGGAACATATCATCAAGCGTGCACGCGTTGCCCGGGATTGGTGAGCAGATAATACAGGCCCGCGCGCCCGTTGCCCAGAATGCAATCGATGATACTTCCCTGTATACGTGTAAGTATACGTCGGGCGCTGTGACGTTGCTGCGTGTGGGTGCGACCGACACATGCGGAACGGTACACGCCTCTACATAACACGCGGACATCATCCCTGCAACAAGGCGTCGCGATATATTTTCATACGTGAAACGATGGATTCATTTTATTAAGCGGTTCCGCGACACATTACATCGATCGTTTAAGTCAATTCTGTGGTTGCAAGGAAAAACGCCGCACGTCACAATTTCAAAAATTTTCAGTTCACGCATCGATTGAGCTTCATAGTATAGGGTTTATATATTTTCCAGAAAACGTCGCGAAGACAAATTCGAAAGGCTGAAAACAATCATGCATAACTTCGAACGGCAAATATCTCGAAAGTGAATGTACACGACATGCGGCGTTCTTCCCGACAATCACAGGATTTTCGGCGAAACTCTGACCAATTTCGCACGTTCGCGAAAACGAACGTCCCGATCACGTCAAAGAACAAGTTCGCGGACCGCGTCTTGTTTGAGATGCTGACCCAGCAAGTTTCCTTCAACCAGAAGCCATTTTGAGTCGTCGGATCAGGGGAAATCACGCCAATCGAGGGGAAAAAGTTACCCTCTCTCTGCCTCCAACGGATTAGTCACGTGACATTATGACGCGAGGGGGAATGGCGTCGTAGTAGGGAAAGGTGGGAGACAAATCTTAATCTGGCGATTCTGGGTTTCAGGTGAGTATCTTTTTATATATTCACACCATTCGTTTTCATTGCGCAGACTGATTAATGATTATGTATCTCGAAATAACAAGTTTACAGAATACATTCCACATCAAATATGATTTTAAAAAGAATTTTCCAGGATCATTGTGTGTAGCGTATTTGTACACTTTATCCCCACTATGCATAACGATTAACAATTCTATAAGAACGATATAAATGCCGTGGATTGTCGTTGATGATTAATTGATCGAGCCGTTACGACGCGTGGGGAAATATTGTCGTAGTAGGGAAAGGTGGGGAGACAAATCTTAATCTGGCGATTCTGGGTTTTAGGTGAGTATCTTTTTATATATTCACACCATTCGTTTTCATTGCGCGGACTGATTAATGATTATGTATCTCGAAATAACAAGTTTACAGAATACATTCCACATCAAATATGATTTTAAAAAGAATTTTCCAGGATCATTGTGTGTAGCGTATTTGTACACTTTATCCCCACTATGCATAACGATTAACAATTCTATAAGAACGATATAAATGCCGTGGATTGTCGTTGATGATTAATTGATCGAGCCGTTACGACGCGTGGGGAAATATTGTCGTAGTAGGGAAAGGTGGGAGACAAATCTTAATCTGGCGATTCTGGGTCTCAGGTGAGTATCTTTTTATATATTCATACGATTCGTTTTCATTGCGCGGACTGATTAATAATTATGTATCTCGAAATAACAATTTTACAGACTACATTTCTCATCAAATATGATTTTAAAAAGAATTTTCCAGGATCATTGTGTGTAGCGTATTTGTACACCTCATCCCCATTATGCATAACGATTAACAATTCTATAAGAACGATATAAATGCCGTGGATTGTCGTTGATGATTAATTGGCCGAGCCATTCTTGTTCGGTTTTAATTCTGCTCACCATTCGTCGACTCCGAAACAAATGGTTGCCAATCTCCATAATACCGATGCAACAATAGAGAAGTGATTTGTAGACGGCAATGTATGCATAACACTCTCCTTTGAGGTCACAGTATCTGAAGACAGAGGTATGGAAATGCAACGGGGACGTACCGCGATGGCTTATTCACCATATAAAGTAAAACTTATAACTCTGGAATGCCGGAAATTATTTTCTAGAGAAGAAAAATAGACGAACAATGTTTTTAACATCGACGTTTCTTGATCTTTGTGTGGTGAAATAGACTACGGGTTTTACGCATTTACGACAGGTGTAATTCAAAGGAATAAAAAGAGTAAAAGAGTTTCAACAGTGTCGATATATTATTTTGTCCATATGAAAATTATTAATGAGGAAAACAAATTTTTATTTTGCTCCTTTAGATTGCAATTGATGTATAAAAATGTTATTTTCCAAGATCCGCGGTTTAGCGATGGACAAGTAAAATCGTATCATAATAAACGTAAATAATTATTTTAATTTAATTAAGTTTGGCCATACGAAAATTATTAATGAGGAAAATAAATTTTTATTTAGCTCCTCTAGATTGCAATTGATGTATGAAAATGTTATTTTCCAAGATCCGCAGTTTAGCGATGAACAAGTAAAATCGTATCATAATGAACGTAAATAATTTATTTAATTTATTTAAGATAATTAATTTTGACCATATGAAAACAAATTTTTATTTAGCTCCCTTAGATTGCAATTGATGTATAAAAATGTTATTTCCCAAGATCCGCGGTTTAGCGATGAACAAGTAAAATCGTATCATAATAAACGTAAATAATTTATTTAATTTATTTAAGATAATTAATTTTGACCGTATGAAAATTAATTTTTATTTAGCTCCTGTAGATTGCAATTGATGCATAAAAATGTTATTTTCCAAGATCCGCGGTTTAGCGATGAACAAGTAAAATCGTATCATAATAAACGTAAATAATTTATTTAATTTATTTAAGGTTATTAATTTTGATCGTATGAAAATTATTAATGGGGAAAATAAATTTTTATTTAGCTCCTGTAGATTGCAATTGATGTATAAAAATGTTATTTTCCATAAAGATCCGCGGTTTAGCGATGAACAAGTAAAATCCTATCATAATAAACGTAAATAATTTATACGAATAATACGTGCGAGGTAAGAAGAAACTGAAAGGTTACAAAATTTTCATAAGAATTCATCGAACTTTCACATTCGCGTTTGTGCTTCCGAAATCGAATTAATTTTTTCTTCGAGCAAACACTTGCCCGGATCTTTGTACATATGTTCGCCAGTACGAAGGTTGACTATTCGCAAATATTGACAGTTCTTTCCGCGATATTATTGTGGCAAGTCCGCAGTAAACAGTGATCAACTAGCGACGTTAATCAATCAAGTGCACGCATACACGCCGCGCCGTGCTCAAACCCAGCCATTAATTTCTTCATACAATTACGCGTTATTCTACCTAAACTCGCGGCGAACGTCCGCAACTTATCGTGCAGTATAACCACCTCGTTACAATCGTGCCATGGACTCACGCTTCCGCTCATGTGTACCAGGACACCTGCCTCGCACGAAGAAAATGTGATATATCATGAAAATTACATACTTTGCAGCGCGTTTGTTGTCCCCCTCCCCCATTCTCACCCTCCCCAACACCATTGTAACTAGACTGCGAATATTTATGTATTTACAACATCGTCTCCTAACCAGCGAAACGTTACACAATACAAATTTCAACGAAAGAAAACATTTTACGCGTTACCGTGAACAATAACGCCTCGACCGCGAGAAATAAAATTTTAATTTCCATATTTTCATAATTCAGTGGCCGATGCGGGAGGCAAGGTTCAACCGGTACAGAGATGATTTATTCAACGTTTACAACAATTTACGCACTCAAATTTCATCGATAATTGTAAATAGATTACTATTATAATGGAAACAGTGGTTGGTTCAGCAGTGATTGCAAAATAATCGAATTCAGATATTACTGGGCATAGAGGTACAATGATTTCTCCATCTCCGTCTTTAGTAACTTCTATTATTGTTAGCGATTTGATTATATGGAAGAAATTCTCGGTGGCGTCCTCGGGTACCGTTGATTAACGAAATCCTGTTATTTATAGTTTTCTATCGATCGTATTTGTTGTTAATGAAATTGTTAATGCTTTCGGCGCGAGGGTTCGATCATTTGTTACTTCATTTACAAAGCCATTTTGCAGATTACTAAAGTAATTCCGACGTTTCGATCTACATTCGGATCATCTTCAAGGGTTACTGGAATTGCGTCTGCGAAACATTATTTTTTAAACAAATTAAGAATATTTTGAAATTTAAGAATACATAACAGAGAAAGGGAATAATGCAAATGATCGAACCCTTGCGCCGAAAGCGTTAACAATTTTATTAGAAATCGTGTTACGTCTATCATGGTTTTACAGCGACCTAGACGAATGTGAAACAAATAGAATTCACAGTTTCTCCAGTGACCAAAGTACGAGAACACGAGAATACAGTTTCAAGAAATACATTATTACATAACCCTCCACCTCCCGTAATTGATACAAAAATTGTCACGTTGCATAACAATCCATCCAGCCGCAACGCGCGCACAGGAAGCGCAAACCGTCGCCCGCTACAAAGTAAGTGGAAATTTTATTACGCAATATTTACATTTCGTTCGCCGCATACAAATAATGCAGATCAATAGATCCTACTAGCGGCGTCGTTGTCTGAATAGCGGCTACGTGCCGCTCCTCCAGTCACAACAATCCGCGGCGTAACGTTCGCACCGACGAGTTCCAAAGAACACTGGAAAACTGTTGCGAAACACACAGGGAACGAGAGAGGGGGAGAAAAGTTGGAAAGGGGAAACATTTCGAAGGGAAAATTCCAGGTGTCGCGAGTCGCCCGGAACAGACGCCGGTGTATCGCGACTTAATTAGACGCCTGGCCATCGAAAAACCGCGACAGTTTAAAAGTAGACAAGCGTGCTAATGGTAACGAGCGGTAATGTAATCCTTTTTAAGCGGCTTTCGCTGTTAGGGAAGCGAGAAGAAAATCAGCAGCTGCGGCGTTGGTAATTTCCATAGAGCTGTCGCGACACGGCGTCGTAGCAGAGCGGTCGATTCTTCCCGAAAATTCGACGAAAATCAATGTTCCTTCAGATCCACTAAACAAGCTGTTAAACAGTTTACAGAATCGTGTAGGAAACGTTCGTAACGCACGGAGGGGTAGAGACGATGTAAGCTGTTTTGTTTTTACAAAGTTGTATAGACTGGATTTTATGGATTTATGATAAAAATGAATAGGTGCGATGTAAGAGAATAAAAATATTAGAAGAATTTAAACGTGCTATATTATTTTCAACCTGTTAAACATATTGAAGAAGAAAATGAATTTTTATTTCGCTCTGCTTTGTGTTGCAATTTCGGTAAAAACGAATGGGAGCAATTTAAGACAGTAAAAATATTAGAAGAATTTAAACGTGCTATATTATTTTCAACCTATTCGACATATTAAAGAAGAAAATGAATTTTTATTTCGCTCTGCTTTGCGTTGCAATTTCGGTAAAAACGAATGGGTGCAATTTAAGACAGTAAAAATATTAGAAGAATTTAAACGTGCTATATCATTTTCAACCTATTCGACATATTAAAGAAGAAAATTAATTTTTATTTCGCTCCGCTTTGCGTTGCAATTTAGGTAGAACATTTTTATTTTGCATAAAGATCCGCTGGTCTATTCCTGACAGTGTGTAAAAGGTGCCACCCGTATTATTCTCTAACCCTAAATTACTGAACTATCAAAGAGAGCACAATGTTAACGTTTCCTTTTGGTCTCCAATATATTTTCATTTATTTTAGGAAAACCTGAAGCGTCATAGAAAATACGTAGTCCGTTCCCAGATTGGTTTTCGCGAGAGCTGATAGCGCCGAGCGTCGCGGCGCGCTGGCGCCCTTTATTGCGTGGGTGGAGGTCCTCGCATTTTGATCGACACTGTATGGACGCCGGAGCGCGGACGTCGGTTGCCTGGAGACGGGAAACACGGAGGAGCACGGCGAAGAATAGAAATTGGGCTACAGTCATGGTTCCATTTGGTCGGTACGCGGATTGCGTCGTCGTATTTCTGTTCGTGGCTCGATCATCGGCGCCGCCGCGAGCGTCGTCTTCAGCTCCGTTGTAATCTCGAGCCGTCTCGGCGTGGTCGTCGCCAGTGCGATACGGGATCGAACGTATCCACCGGATGTTCATCACCCGCGGAGTGCGTCATAACCTCTCATCGTGCCCGTAAGCTTCGAGCGCCGACGACGAGCTCCAAAACGTAGCGTAAACCTGGGCTTCTAGATACGCCATCTCACTCTCGCTCTTTATCTCATCCTGTCTCTCTCCCTCGTTCTTTCGCTGCTCTCTCACTCTATCTCTCTATCTCTGTCTCTCGTCACCAGAGAAGCGAGTTGTAACGAGTTTATAAATCCTCTATCCCGTAGACACGAGCCGACACGGTCTAATTAGCGGATTTCACGCGCGGGTTGCCGCGGCTCCGCCAGTGACACGGAAGTCCTCGATTTCTTTCGCCGGGGCGAGGATCGAAGCGACGCTGTATCGGACGTGATTCGTTTCCTCGATTTTTCGTTTTTCCTTTTCGGCTCTGTCTTCGTTTTCTTTCCTTTTTCTCTCTCTCTCTCTCTCTCTCTCTCTCTCTCTCGATTGCAAGGCGTCACGTGGCCTCTGTGCGCTCCATATGCGGCAGATGCGCGACCACCGATGGTACACGCGTCGATTCCTCCTCCCACCCCCGCTGTTACCCCCTAGAGGGGTTGTTTTTACCCCGTGTACCCCCAGCATCGGACCACATCCAATTCATCCAATTCCTGAAGTTGCGAGCGTACAATTTAATTGTGCGCGTAACAAAAGGTCCGTACACACGCCAGAACCTCGATTATCCGATCCGAACAGGCAAAACATGAATGCTCGAATGTTGTTACAGATACTCGGTTACAATGCTGTATTCGACCTTGATTAATTTGTTGCTCGAACAGTGTCGCATATGGATCGCCTCGGATCGAACTATTAGGTTCTCGCAAAAAAGTTTGTTTTGTCGTTGATTAACCCCTGTGTCGATAATCAGGTACATGGGTACCCACTTTCGATGTGTCTTTTGAAACTATTTTCACATTTTTATTGACAAATAGCAGAATTATTGTAGACTTCGATGTTCCTGGATGATCAGAGAATTAATTTATATTTGCGGTATAAGAAAACTATGCATTGAAACTACAAATTGCATCGTCATTGAATATTCCAGAGAATTTAGAGAAAAGAATTAGTTCCTTTTTTTTAAACGATTAAAGGGAGGAATACATTTTTACTTGCGAAATTTCTATTTCGCACGAGGACACCCGTTGACCAGTTGATATAATTGCTACTTGAAAATGCAACCTGGGGATCTTTATGCGAAATAAAAATTGTCTGCATCGACAACAAGGAATAGAAATTAAATTGAATGTTATTTCTTCCCGTAACGATTTGAATAGAGGAGTTTATATATTGATATGTTCAAATTTGAAAGTTGTTCAACAATTTTTGAATTTCGTACACTCACTTTGACTGTAAATGCATAAAGATCCGCAGCCTTGTTTTTCCATGCAACATTTACCGATAAAACGTACTTTCCGCAGCGTGTTGTTTCCATAATACAACTGGTTTTTCAGCATCGGACCATGGTTGCGCAACAACCAACCCCGTTGCTCTTGACAATTCTCCTCCGCAGTTGCCCAGCCGTTTCCTTCCGTAATTATGATTGCGGTGTTTATTATTTATGTTATCATTAACGCGCGGCCGCTCCAGCCGCGCAACCCGCGCTCTCCGACCGGAATCGTTTTTCATAATTTTTCGTTTAGCTTTAATGCGACGGATGAATTTTTCAGACAGGATCTCTGCGACTTACGACGATATTTTCTTGGGGTTTTTCGGGAAGGTGTATCGTTTCGAGGTGGGGGTGAAAGGTATCCGCTCGGAAAAATTAAATTTCTATCGGACGCGAGGCGCGGTGCGCGGGGCGTGGATTTTGGTAATCGCATGAACGAAATGAAATTTTGTCGTTTTTCCGTAAAATATTAGAACTCATTTTTTTATTTTGTTTGAGCCGCGAGCAAATCTGTTTTTAATCGTGTTTTTCAGTGAGCAAATATGGAAATTCGTTCAGCACCGAACATGCATATTGACATCGGTTTACAAGCTCCGATTGGTTTAATTTGTTGGCTGTTTGGTTTCGTTATCATTTTGTCCCGTAAGTTGTGTGCGAACGACGGTGCTGTTGAGACATTTCGAAGTGCGTTTCAAGAATTGAGTTGAAAACAATAAAATTGACGCTTCCAAATTCTCTTGAAGTTTATACCATGGTGAATTTGACCTGCACATTTCTGTCGTAAACGCAAGAAAATCCGCAATCTGCTAATGACATTTGCCATTAAACTGAGAGCTGTGGAATTTGAACCGTGTACATAATGTGGCATATATTATCGCTTAAAATAATCGATCAACGGTAACGAAATCTGTGTGCAGGTTGAAAATGTGCATTTTGCAGCGGGAAATTACCGGTCAACAAATGGTTAATTTATAAAATTGCTGATTGGTCGAATTGATCCAGTAGACTGCCTAATAGAACTGTTTAAAATACCAAGAATAATAAAGAATAAAGTGTAATTGCACAAAAAATAAGGTCACAGAAAGTTAGGACGTACCATAACATACGATTCCTTTCTCTATCATTTTAATTTATTCAAAAAAGAACAGTTCCTCCCAATTCTTGTTCAACTTAAAAAACTTTACTAGTTTTACTGTTACCTATATTTTCTATTTTTACTTAAAAAAGAGCAGTAAGTATCGCCGTGTATAAAGCAATTGTCGGCAGTTGTCATGAACGGTTTAAAGTGACCGTCAAAAACCGACTTGCGGGCCGGTCTACAATTCACGCGGCAATTAACCGGCGCGGCGTAAGGGCTAATACGACCGGGAATGTCTTTGTTTATTTATGAAGTAGAGAACGAGGAAATTAACCGGTTGAGTGAGTGCGCGGCTCGATCGCGATGCTCGCATTCCACGTCGAAAAGTGCCACCGCAGCGGTCTGCGGAGTTGAATTGTTTGGTGCGCTCTCGGATCCGTGCCGCAGAGCGTCATTAGCATTATTATTGGAAGAAGTTTAAACTAACCCCGAAAACTTTTGTGCCCGGCAATCTTCGCAACAGCTAAACGTCACCCACTCGTCGGGGAACTATAACTGGCTGCTGCCATCGCAAGGAACACCGTGATCGCTTCGTTTATACCATTTCATTTCAAACGAATTTTCCATGCGCATTTCTGGATTATTGCGCGACATTCAAATTGCGCCCGGGCTGCGCGTATTGTCGTTATACATTCACAATCGTACTTATTTACAGAAAATATTTCATCAATATTTTATTGAACGGGAGAAAAACGAATTATACAGGGTGTTCGACAACAGGTGGGAGAAAATTTAAGGGGTGGTCCTCGACGTTAAGGGGTGGTCCTCGACGATAATATAAGACGAAAATGAAGAATAAAAAATTTGCGATTTCGGCTTCGTTATTTATTTATTAACACTTAAAAATCCGCCTTAAATGCGGCAACAATTATAAATGCCCTTGTGGACTTTAACGAGCAGGTAGGTTCAATGTCGTCCAACGATTTATTAAATATTTTCACCTCGCTGGGGCCCCAAATAAGAACCAAGGTATGCATGCATCTGTCACTTGATACGTGACTGTCGCGCGCCTCTATGACGTACGCAACGTACACTTTTGTTAGACTTGTTGCCGCATTTTAGGCGGATTTTTAATTGTTAATAAATAAATAACGAAGCCGAAATCGAAATTTTTTTATTCTTCATTTTCGTCTTATATTAAATTTTCTCCGACCTGTTGTCGAACACCCTGTATAATAACTACCGATGCGAAACTAGAAATAATTCTGTTTCATGTAAACCATTTGTATTTCATCGCGAGGTCGCAAAAAAAATAGTTGATCTACACGATCCAAGAAACAGCACGGACTCGACGGTTATCCTTGTAACAAGATTTTATTGTATTTCAAACCGAATCGTTTTGGTTTAACAATAGCGTTAACCCCTTGGACTGCGATTTATTTGACGGTTTCAGTGACAAGAACTTGATTGTAGATTGTAATTTTCGAAGAAAAGAGAGCATTTATATCTATTGTGTGCCTATACGTTCTCCAATAGCTGTACATTAATATGATCGAAATAGAATTTTAGTTCGGTTTAAAGGAAATTAACAACATACATATTTATTAGGTAAAAAGGCCAAAATGGCTTCTACGGGCGGTTCTACTGCGGATCCCGCAGTGATCTTGTTAACACGGCGGATTGATTACTTTTCTCTGGCTAGCGTTTTGTTCGAACACGGGCTGCATTTTTCTATCGGGAACCGGTGACGAGATCCCCGATTCGTCGTTTCTGCTTTGTTCTACATTTCAGTGATTTTTCATTTTTATTTATCGGTTTTTTTTTTATACCGCGGTTGTTTGACGCTGCCGTATCCCTCCCCCTTCCCCTTGTCTCCCCTCCACGGCCCCTCGCCCCGCGGAAAAAGTAGCTCGGTCAAACTAGATGCGCATAAACGACCACAAAACAATTTGGCACCGGTCCAGCGGCATCGGCGAATTGTCATAGTTCGCTTCGTTCAGATTTGAAAATTTGCCTACGGGGATACTTGTGCCTCTGCTCGAGCCACCGTCTCGTCTCGTCGTCAGATCCTATCGTCTCGTCGCGAGGATCGAGTAAGAGATTCGAATTCTATTTTCTTATCCGAATTAATATTTTAACCGCTGCCGCGTATAAATGCTAATACGTTCGGTCCCGTGTTTATAAAACCAGGACCGTCATCGATCAACCAAGAATAAGACCGAAAGAAATCTCTGCTGACGAGTTGATTCGTTCTCTCGGTTGTTCTATTTGCGAATCACGCTCTTTGGACGTACCCATTTTTAATTATACTCGGAATTCCTTGCGAATATATTCCTCCTTCGGACAAAGCTTTTTGTAAGGACCAATTTAGACTCTCTTTGTTCGCTGCCGCGCTGGAAAGTGACTACAGTTAATTCATTTAATTGTTCTTGCGGATTTCCACCGCCAAATTCATATTTCACAAATTACTAAAATAATTATTATACCGAGATATATATTTCCACTGTTACGGGATTAAGAGAGAGTCGAGCACTCCGGAGAGAGCCTGTTTAAGTGAAAATAAAAGGAACAATGGGTCCCACTTTCACGTAAGGGTCTATTATTGTAAGCTCGGTGCACTTGTTGAGCGAGATTCGAAATTAATTTATTGATATAACCACTCCCCGAAGTTCAGTCTTTGTATCAGTTTCAATTTCGATAGTCCGAAACGCAAATTTTCGTTCGAAATTTTGAGAATATACGTTTAACTCTTCTTGCGCTCTTCTATTGAATTCGCCGTTTTACGTTTTCGATACAGTGTAAATTTATCATCGTAGCTGATCTTGTATGGAGTTGATATAATTTTCAATGATTTCAATAATTTAATGTTTCAATTGGAATAATAACTTCGAAACTGGATTACGTTATCGAAGGTAATCGATTCGCGAGGAAAATGCCTGCAATCGGAAAATAGATTCAGAAATCCTCAAGTGCAAACGAATGCGCTCCATGCCGGCACTTAATATAAATATCGGCGATCTATGCGACCGTCTGTAACATTTCCGCGAGTCTGGATATTCGTAGAACGCGAGGATTAACCGGTAAACCAGAAATACGAGGAAATCAAGGCAGGATCTCCGGGCGCAATTATTTTCGAGACTGTAAAAAACGATGGATTTGGGAAAATCGTCGAGAACGAAGCAGAGCTGGCGCTGGCGAAACCGAATTTATTCGTTCAATAACCGGGTGTTCGGTTCGGATAAAAATCGGGTCGATTTTCGGGAATCGGTTACGAAATAAATCGGGTTGTCTTCGCGGTTAATTAGAGCGGCCCCGACGGCGCGCCGATGCGGTGTTGTCCAAAGTGTACGATCTCGCTTGCGTCTTGGTCCCCGAGCGTCTTTAAATGTAGAAATCTCGTAACTCTATTATGCGGAAACTTCGAGGCGCAGTATTGCTTGCACGGCTGGTAACGCTAACTCTTGCAAACTATCCAAGCAGAAACGCGTAATGAGACTACATGTCAATGGATGGCACCACCGATGTGTAAACCCAAGGCCGCCGCACAGTGGGCCGGATCGAAGGATTTAGTGATAACTACACTGCGGATCTTCATGCATTTATATAAAAATTGAGTAGACGAAAGTTCAAAAATGTCGGAAAATTTTTGAAATTTGAAGATGTCAATATGTGATTCCAATCTAGTTTCTATTTCTTGCAATCGATACAGACAATTTTTATTTTTCATAAAGATCCGCGGTCTAGTCGTAACTTTTATTCAATTAAATGTTATCGCATCTTATTAAATACGATAATCAGGACTCCTCGAAGAAAACAAGCAATTTTTGACTTAAAAATTACTGCATTCCAAATGTCGAACATTAATTTGTTCAACTTCGATGTTGATGGACATTTAGGAAGCAATACAGAATTAGAAATCGATATGAGAAAGTCGACTTTTTCTCAAACTGTCATTAAATTCTTTGTTATACTGCCGAGGCGTGCCGTTCTCGATCGAACGGTGCACTCGCGAAACGTTATCGGTCGCTGCACTTTGAGCTGCACGTTGCAACTAGACCCGAGGTTGTCCGGCCGAATCCGACACGAAAGCAACCTCCCCGTCCTCTTCCCGGCTTGTTACCGTGAAATATTTATCGCGATTCATTATTGATTCAGACCCGCCAAGACAGCAACGAACGCGCGCGGCGTTCGCCGTGTTTTATCAGCTCGTTCCTGCGAGAACTCTCCTCTCGGACTGTTTGTCAGAATTAACATTGTTTTACCCTGAACAATGGCAACCGGGACTTATTTCCTTTTACCACCGGGGCTTCGGTTTGTTAGAGATAAAATAATAACCCGTTGAAACGTGTACCACCTTTCCCGACCCCCGCGATATGGAATTTCAGGTCAGGGGATTTAATAAAATGCTCCCGGTATCGGTCATCCCATTTACGGCTCGCTTAAAAAATATCGGCGTGCCGCTTGTTCCCGAACCCTGTTCACTCTCTGCCTTTCTCCTTCGAGGAAAATCGCTCTAATCAACGTGTATCTACCCACACGCTCTCCGGACGCGACACTGCGAACTCCAGATTTTATCGAATTTTAATCGCGTTTTTATGTCGGCTCTGATACAATAAATGGTACACGGAAATGATTTTATACGCCGATACGCGAGCCAATTCTGGCTGGGATTACGAGGGACAATGATACCGAACCGGGCAGTTTTTAACGATCTTTTTAATAAATTCAGTCGGGTCTGCACAAAAGAGCATCATGAAAAATATTCTCCGGGGTCGACGATTTGCAAAAATGCTCGCTAAGTTGGCTATTTGCGCGAGTTCTTTCGAATTATTTTAGTTGGGAAAGCTGTATTCGAAAACTCGGAGAAATTGAATCGCGGTATTTTTAACTTTTACCTCGCGTTTCGATAAAGTCTCGTATAATTACCATTAAAAACCTTATCTTGTTATTTTTATAATACTATGCACATCAGTCACTTCTCATGGTCGGTAGGTTCATAAATAAGTATCATCAAAATAACAAGATTAAATTAATATATACTGGAGTCAAAAAATATATTCAATAAATTCCCATGAAAACACCTTTACAATTTCAATAATTGTCAAATAAAAAATCTAAAATTGGTCGTTTGACGCCTCGTGGTAGGTTTAGTGTTAACTGAAGATTTAAACGGCGGTACCGCTTCAAGATTTTCATGTAAGAGTATTCTTATCGTTCGCGAATAATAAATGGACACGCAGAGCGTATTGGTTTTTTTAGAATCGGTGAGAAATGTCTCCAATGTCTCAAATGTACTCGAGGGACGAACGAGGGTCGAGCCTCGAAGGGTGGGCTCTTTTTAAGTTTTCATGGCCAACATATATCCATTCAAATCCATACGTATCAATCTTCTTTTATACGTTTTTGAACCAAATGTTTTTAAGATTGATGTTACACCTCTCGTTCTACTCGGCATAAATAGCTAGACCGCAATTTTCGTACGAAATAACAATTTTCTTGCAACGACGAAATTTTCAGAATGAAAATAAGCAGCGAAATCGAAATACAATTAGAATCATTCAATAATTAAAAATCGTTGCGTTTCTCAATTATATTCTGGACATTACCCTTCATTCTCTGGGCTGTATTACATCTAACTTGGATAACCAGAAATTTTTCCCTTTTTCCTATGTACGATTCGGCTATTCTCTTCTCTTAACATCCGAAAACAATAAAATGATTGATTCACAATCTTTATTCTGTTTCTGTAAATAGGTAGTTGAAGATGTAGTAGTAGATGTAGTAGTTGCAATTGCAACAGCTCGGAACGTGTTGCACAAAATGATGCGTGAACAGACACAAGATGCACAAAATTTGACGTTTACGAAAGTACATTTACAAACTCTTCCAGTCACGATAAAGATGTTGGAAACTGTCTGTTTATCCTTAACAAATTTAATGAAAATATTCATGGACTGTATTGAGCATTTAAGAGCTGTTCCTGGTAAATGTGGTGATCAAATTTGTGTTAAAATGGATGCAGTGGTAAAAAAGAATCCTGATTTATGCGAAATATCTAAACTCGTGAGTATATTAAGTGATGAAAATGTGTCAACTAATGTACCGCAATGCTATCGGAGCAAATATAAATTGGTGCACCCATTACATCCTCTGATGTAGAACGTACTTTTTCAGCGTATAAGTCAATATTAACTGACAAACAGCAACAACTAAGTGTTACAAACATGGAAAAATTACTAGCAAGTTATTGTAACGCAAATTATGGTGTTTCCGTATATACAAATTCTTAATTATAACATAATTGATAAATATCTCTTTGTATTAGTTCCGATATTCTGATCATATTTTTTATGAATATTTGCATATGTTATGTGTATATCTGCATATGCTTTTTGCATATTTTACGTGCATAAAGATCCGCAGTCTGCTAATAAGTAATAACTAACGATTACTTATAACTGTGACTAACTAGTGCCATGTAGTTACGACTAACTAATCAAAACGTTTTAACTAATGACTGTTTCGTTACGAGTAACAATCGATCAGACTATCAGTCATTTTTAATTATTAGTCGATTTGTGCCCTACTCTGATTATATCGTATTATATTTGCCACGATGGAGAAACGCCAAGATGTATCGAGACGCGTGATAGGAAATCATGCAACGTAGCGGCGCGCGGTTAATAAGATCCCCGTGAAATTGAGACGTTTCTTCGAACTCGACCTTACAGCCGGCATAAGCAGCAGAGCCACGGGCATTCCGCGAAGCCTTACGTCGTGCAACTTGTTGATCCCGGGCATCGATTTTGCTAATTTTTCCAGCCGTCGCTTCCTCCGCGAAGCGCGCCCAACGACCCGACGCCCGTTTTCCACGTTCCCACCAAAAATTATACCGTTGTCTGCGACACGGGATCGTGGGATAACAACGAAAAAAAAAGGAGAAATACTGTTTAATCCAGTTTTACACCGCTAAATACACGTTTCCCCAGTTTAACCGCATCGTCTACGCAACATGGCACCAGGCCAGATGATCTCTGAAAATTGCGTCAAACATGGAGGTCACCTGCCGGCGCAACATACAGTCCGTCGAGAAAGGTCCGGGGGACGGAAATTGCACGGTTCGTTAAGGGATTTTAATAAAAGAAGTTCGGACGGGAATACGTGTAAATTGGGTTCTTTTAAACCCGGCTGGAGGGGCGGGAAGGGGTTTAGTTTATCATTTTAAAATCTGGAACGGGGCGGGAGATTCTAACGGAGGAGCTTGTAAATAAATTTCGTGGAAGTGCCGCTTCCTAGATATCGCCGGCCCGATGTAATCCTTAATTAGCGCGGCCCGACGTAATCCAATCTTTTTCATTCGGCTAATAAGATTTTGGTTTCTGAACAAATTCCGGCGCACAAAGCGCACCCTGGATCCCGTGCAATTATTGTATAATCCGGCTGGCGGAATAGGAAAGATATGAATTTAATCAAATTTTGGCAGTATAGCGCTCCTAGGAGAAGTGTACGGAAATAATACGCTAATCTTCGAACGCGATAATATCCTCGATGTCTCGTTAATGCGATTGTTCCTTATTATTTCATTTTCAATTCGTTCTCCGGCGAAATATTTTTGGAGGTAATTCGTTCTCGTTCATTTGCACAAGAAGGATTGTTTATTTTGGTGTACGCGATGCCGTGTCTGAAGCATTTCTTTTACTAAATTAAATTTTAAACAAAATGTATTCGTTCATATTTGTTCGCGATCTCGATAACCAAGAATTCAAACACGAAGTATCAGCGTTTATTTTGGTGTACGCGATGCCGTGTC
>CM052192.1:5407581-5419485 GCA_028455805.1 Lasioglossum figueresi | reverse complement strand
AAGTGGACTTGCTGGTGTCTCTTTCACCACCAGGTCGCCACTGTAAGGATGAACACGGACTTGTCGATGTCGTCTTTCAGAATCCGGTCGCCTTGTGGGGATCTCAGGAGTGGACTTGCCGATGTATATTTTACCACCGGGTCGCCACTTGTCAAGGATAGGGTATGGTTGCGCAGGCTCGTAACTTATCGAAAGGAACTAGACACACCTCGAGCGGCAAAGGTATATTCGTCGGGGGATATTAGTGACTGGGAACTGGAATGGTTGAAACGGTTGAAGTGAACTCTAATCGAATATACGCGCAATGATATATTCTTAGACGAATATAAATGCTGGTATACAAATGTTTAAGTATGCTGTGTAGGTCGTGGTTTCTCGGACTAGAACCTACTCTCGTATTTAACGCATCGGGGAGTGCGAGTGCAATCTACTTAGCAATCCCGTTCTTGGAATACGTACCGCGAGAGTATAATGATAGGATGCGCGACTGAGTACTAAGATCCCGATCTTGCTATAAGATTCACTGTTAAATTGGATATTTTGGATTTATCTGACAATAAGTTCCCTCTGCGTCGGTATCCCTTATACCTGGCTTCTACTGTCCTCTGACCATGCATTAAAAAAATGGTCTTGTCGAGGGTAGACGTTGAACACGTTTTTCTAGGCGTCGTTTAGTCGGACCTCAGCGCTCGAGGGAGAAGCGTCCCATGTACTTTCATTTTCTTGAATAAACTCTAAATATCCAATTTTTCATGATCCTGTACTACAACGCCTTGAAAGTTCTTCATTTCATAATCCTGTAGAATGATAACATTCGCGATGTGAACTAACGTTACGAAGGAACTCTCCGGATGGTAATGCCCGCTCATGTAGAGAATGCAGGCCCTTTTGTAGTGCCCAAAATCGGTCTACACGAGGGTGGGGACTAATCGGAAAAATTGGGAAGTGGAGCAGCCTAATTTATTGCCTGCGCTATCATCTGCAGACGCCCGAATCTTAATAGATTCCTGGAAGAATCGTCTGAGTAGCGAGACTGTTCTGGCACATATCCATTACCAACGGTCGCGACCGCATACGTAACACATTGAAGGGAAAGTGGAAAACAAATTTTTTAAACTCCACGGAGTCACTCAAACTCGTAAAATATCAGATACAAAGAAGATTTTTTATACGAAGTTGCAACAGCTCAAACATCAATAATTCATCGGTTGTATTTCAGTGATCTTGTCATTTTTTCGAGTATAAAAGGGAATTTATTTACAGATCCCTATTTCACGTGTTTCAACGTATCCGCATTTTAATTCCGTTACTAATGTTCGAAAGGAAAATATGGGTATATAAAATAGATAGGAAAATCCTGCAGTTGATTAGAGAAGAATCTAATTTATTTTAATGTTCTGACAATAAACGACTTCTTTGGGAATAACGATATTCTTAGCTGTTTGACCAGCACCCGCGGAATTTGTGGCAACCGTAGTCTCGATACATATACGAATATCAATGTTCTAAAAGTTTTACAAATTAAAATGAGGATGCATTAATGCACGTATATTTAACAACACGTTTAAAACCGTTATCGCTAGAATTTACACGAACCGTTCCGAGGGAACAACGAATTGATCCAAGTCTTACTCCTATACAGTAATTATTTGTTATCCGAATTATGTCTACGGAACAACGGATTAATTCGCGGCTATATTTCTACGCAACAACGAATTAATCCACGAATTATTCTTAAGCAACGTATTAATTAAGAAGCTGCTCCTAAGCAGGAGCGAAATAGCCTCCGGATTATTGCGAAGCAACAACGGATTAATTAACAGGCCACATTTTGAGCGAGCATTAGTAAGTACGTATCAGGCAAGTTCCCGGATACTTCCGAAAATTATGATATTTGCCTAGCAGGCCACAGCAGCGTGGAGGCCGCGAGGCGCGGAGCGTGCATCGTCGTTGCACAGTCGTTGCATCGTCGAGTATTTGCGCTGTATGGGTTCCTAGTGCAGCAAGGAACGCCGACTGAAACGGATTCCATGCTGGGAGCTCTGTTGCGAGAGCTCTCACGTGTTGCTAAACGTCTTTGGCCGCGACGAGGGAGCGGGACGGAACGACGACGCGAGGCGAAGCGAGGCGAGGCGATCCGTTCAGGAAATAGTTGCCGGGGTCGCGTGCGGTTATCAAGATTCAGTCGGCAAGAATCATACGCGCTCGGAGGAGGAGTCATCGAGCGAGAGAGGCCACGTGCGTGTGCACCGTGTTAGCTCCGAGAAAAGGAGGGAGAGGCCTGCGACTGTCGGAGTATCGTTAACCGGTAGATACACACGAGAGGCCCGTTCTCCAGCAAGTGTGCTACAGTCACGAGTTAGTATCGCGAGCGAGCTCGGCCCGCACGCAACCGAGCACAAGCGAACTTTTCTTGTCGTGTGTCGCCCATCATCCGATTCCTATTCGTCCAACGAGTCGAGTCACTAAAGGTAAACAAATACATATAGCAGTCACTCGAGTGCGACAGAGGCCAGTCATGCGTCGCTCAATCACCATTCGACTAACCTCTTCGTTGTTTAACTCGACTTACGAGGTGTGTTCAAAAGATAACGGGAATTTCCATTTTTCCGCATAAAATTGTAGTTATTCGTCAACATGAATGTTATCCTCTTCAGAATAGTCTCTAGTATGTAGAACAGAAAAAGATCAAGTCACGTTTCTTGAATACAGTCATGCGTCGCTCAACCATCATTCGACTAACCTTTTCGCTGTTCAGCTCGATTTACGAGGTGTGTTAAAAAATAACAGGATTCCATTTTGCCGAATAAAATTGTAGTTATTCGTCAACATGAATGTTATCCTCTTCAGAATAGTCTCCATTGAGTGGTACACACAAAGGTCAAGTCACATTTCTCGGATACAATCATGCGTCGCTCAACCATCATTCGACTAACCTCTTCGTTGTTTAGCTCGACTTACGAGGTGTGTTAAAAAATAACAGGAATTTCATTTTTCCGAATAAACTTGTAGTATATATACATAATTAACTATTTAAACTTGTAGTTATTCGTCAACATGAATGTTATTCTCTTCAGAATAGTCTCCATTGAGTAGTACACACAAAGGTCAAGTCACATTTCTCGGATACAATCATGCGTCGCTCAATCATCATTCGACTAACCTCTTCGTTGTTTAGCTCGACTTACGAGGTGTGTTAAAAATAACAGGATTCCATTTTTCTGAATAAAATTGTAGTTACTCGTCAACATGAATGTTATCCTCTTCAGAATAGTCTCCAGTATGTAGAACAGAAAAAGATCAAGTCACATTTCTCGAATACAGTCATGCGTCGCTCAACCATCATTCGACTAACCTCTTCGCTGTTCAGCTCGGCTTGCAAACTGGATTTTCAAAGAATTGTTAAATGTTTGTTAATCACTGCATATATTACTTTATCCGTTCACCGTTTCATTAATTCTTAAGCTTCCCCTTACCGACGTCTTCATTGCATGTATCAATCGAAGACGAAAGAATTTAAACCGCCTAACATCTGAATTTCCTTGTTCTCTTTATTAACTTCTCGCCTCATTTTCTCGCTCGACGCCTCGTTTTCGTGTTAAACGAGTTTGCAAATCCGGTCGGGTTCGCCGCGTGTTCTAGTATTCGCAGGAAGTAGATCCGGTAGGTCATGTTCAGACGCGTCAGCCGATTCCGATCTAATAGCGCGCGTTCTCGCTGAATTTTCGAACTCGACAAAAACATTTATTCCTGCTTCTCGACTTGTTTCCGATCTCGGAAAAAATTCGATCTCGGACACTCTTGATCCGTGCTTGATCCTAAGCGACGTATGACTGTGAACTTCTCAGAGCGTTTCGTATGAAATGTCTAATTTCAAGTAATATTATAATCTACAGATTTGTTATATATCATTTGAACGTGCAACTTAAAATATCAATCGATGCGATCGTCGCGTATTCTTTTCATAAAAGCGAGAAAATACATTAATGATCGCATTGTTAGTCAATGATAGAAGCTCAAAAATAGAGACGACGGTCTCTTAAAAGAAAAGGAAATTTTCTTGTTCACAGAATACGATTATTATTAGACTGCGGATCTTTATGTAAAATAAAAATGTTCTGCATCGATTGTGAACAGCAGAAGTACAATAAAAATTGATTTCATCCCTTAATAACTTTGTTGCGTTGAAAACAACATCACAATATTCTGATGTAAATTAAAATAGCGATAGCAGAAGTAAAATAAAAATTGATTTCATCCCTTTATAAACTCTGTTGCATTAAAAACAACTTCACAATATTTTGATGTAAATTAAAATAGCGATAGTCAGAAGTACAATAAAAATTGATTTCATCCCTTAATAACTTTGTTGCGTTGAAAACATCGTCACAATATTTTGATGTAAATTAAAATAGCGATAGTCAGAAGTAAAATAAAAATTGATTTCATCCCTTAATAATTTTTGTTAAGGGATACGATGTTCAGTGGAATAAATCAGTTTAGTGAAATAGGTAACTTTTCAACAATAACTTTATTTTAAATAGCTAATAGGTAACAGCACCAGGTATATCGTGCCTAAACCGACTCTAGTGTCGAACTGAGCTCGCGACTCTTGTCTTGTTCGTCGCTCCGGCTGCCGATCGTCTTTTTGATCGCCGATCGTCTTTTCGATCGTCGATCGTCACTTCGACGTGACGCACGCCACCCATTACGATGTTACAGAATTCTTGAGTTTTCTTTTACAACATTTTGACTTCAACAATTTTGTCGCATTAAAAACAACATCACAATATTCTGAAATTCTTCTAATCTTTTCAATTTCTTCATAAACGCGTAAAGATCCGCAGTCTATTATAATGGTGCTTCCTTTAACCAAGAAATTTTCAGTGGGACATTTCGTACGCAACAACCTAACGGAGGCGCGCCGGTGATTCGTGCATTTACTGATTGATCTCGTTGGATCGCATATATCGTGGTACATTTGACGCGATAGAAAAGCGTCGGGACGTTTCACGGAATCGGCGGCGTCGCGACGCGACTGACAACGGCCGCTATTTCGTGCTGCTATTTCCGTGGCATCGAGCGCGTGTGACTCTCACCAGTGACTCAGAAGCGTTGTTTTGCAACGGCCGCGTGTGTTTTCACGACGAAGAAGACCACCGAGAGACGCGTGCACCGGCGTATTCGAGCCCCGTTAGTCGGCAGGAATCTCGCGCCCAGGTACGTTCACCTAAGCCCTCGAGTTTCCGCGAACTTGTTACCGAGCCTTGCTCGCGTAGCGTCGCGCTCGCCGAATTTCCAAGAGCAGTATCCAACCAACTTGCCGCCGAGTTGCAAGCAACAATGTTAATCGCGGCTGTATCACGCGGTGACGCGGTTTCGGGACGTTTATGTCGGAGCTGCGACAAACGATCGCCGCCATTGTTTTATAATGGCAGTGTGTCAGGGCGGTCAGTATGTCAGAAGTATCACCGTAAACAGGTTTATTCGACTTAAAACGATGCTATGTTCCGCGCCGAATAATATGCTTCTGGACGTTCGAGATGAGGAAGAATTGTTGTTAAAGGCTGTAAAAGTACAGCGCTTCCACGCAAATTCGTTATGCTTGATCTTCGTCTTATTTCCGACCGTAGATCTGACTCAATTTGTGCCATAAATTATGAAACGCTCTGTACGCGACAGAAAAGAAGATAAGTGTTTGCTTGTGCACAGCGAAGGCATTCAGCCATTTACGAGTGAGAAATATACTGCGGATATTTATGCAAAATAATGAAATAAAAACCAAATTGTGTTGGGTTGTTGGTAACGATGCGTCTGCTCAGAAAGTATACGATGTCCTTCCGAGCTCGGTGTTATAAACTAGAGTTCATAAGAGAATACGCAGTCGTCAGTTTATTCAACCACCCATATCCAATAAATTGAACGAAATTTATGCCCTTAATGATTTATAGAGGCGAAATATTTCAACAATTTCGAATTTCGTCTACTCAATTTTACTACAAGTAAATTGCACAAACACCTGCAGTCTAGCGATCAATTTTCCATGATCATAGTTGATTTATTTGAGTTATCCTTTCAAATGAGTACATACAGTATGTAAAAAAGCAGATCGTGTTAATAAGCTTTCAGCGGTGGCTCTCTGGCAGTATTCGACTTACGCGGAAAGCGCTGGAACGAATTAACGATGGAAATTCGATAAATTTCTTTCTTTCGAGGAAAATAAAAGAGTTCTTTCTTCGTTCGTTCGAATAGACAATTCTCCTCCAGATTCGCTTTACCTTGAACGACCGAAATCGATACTATCATCGCAATCCCACTGTAAACACGCCGAAGAAAGATGTTTTCATCGGGATCGACGCTCCTATAGTTTGCACCGCAGCTCCAATGTAAACGTAACCTTCAGTTTCAACATAACGCGCACGAGAACGCTGCTCTCTCCTTCCATGGAGAAGGGAACCCGTTAGACCATTATCTCGAGCCAGGCAGTTTTCGCTTATTCCGAGTCGTACTCTCCTTCGTCTACTCGCCGCGATCACTGTGACAACGAGCCAATGCGTATCGACGCTCTTCGAGATCTATTCTCGTGGTCAAATGGTAAACCCTGATGTTTTGGAAAGCTCGTCGATCGTGAGCGACGTGTTCGGGACCACTGTTGATTACATTTGGAGAAGTTACGGCATCCCGGAAACTTCGGAATTTCCGTTGTTTTTTTCATTCGGACAACCTAGATGTAAAAAGTTCAAGAACGAATAAAGATCTTCATGGATCTACATAGTCGGCGAAATAACTGGATAGCCTCTTGAAATTGATAGTCGTTACTAGCCGATGGATCTTTATGCATTTTTAACGTCCTGCACCTTTGTAAACTGCAAGAAAGTGAGTACATATTTTCATCTTTACTCCGAGGAACTTCGTAAACGATAAAAGAAGTTTCTTCATCATTCCATCCTTATGAAATGATCTATGAAAATGGGAATTTGCATGAGGATTCGCAGTCGAGTTACCACAAAAGAAATAGACAGTTTCATCGTTTTTCCACGAACAGAATCGTTGAATATATTGGCTCTCGTTTAAAAGCGGAGCTTAAAGATGCCGTTAAAGTTTCGTTACAGTATTTCACAGGCGCGTTTACGATCGTGTAGTTTCAGTTAACAAACAACCATAAACTAGTAGCAACCATTATCTACGTTATGTCCTGTCAATTCTTCAATTTGTCTTTGACACGCGCCAGAAATAAAAAAAAAAGTAGTCCCGTAGTGTTAACGTCGGGGCTTGTTAGCGACCAACGCGTGAGTGGCACATTGCCAACACCTACTCATCCTATTCAACACTTTGGAAAATTTTCATTAAAGTAACCTCTCCTCACCGGCGGTAACGAAACTTTCAGAGCATTCTTAACTCGAACTAGTTCAAGGCTCGATAACTTTTACAAGTAACAACCGTTCTCTGTCTGTGTACGTCGTTATTTTCGAACAATGAAACCGCTCGGAAAGAAATTGGTGGTTTAAATCAAGCTCGGACACTTTCCGCGGCGAACCCGGCACTTTTTAAAAGATTTAAGTGCTCAGAAACAGCGCGACAACCACGGGAAAAAACGTGTTCACGCATCGCTGACTTTTCCTCTCGACTGTTAATGCTGTCCGCGGCAAAACACCGAGTTTAACGTTATTTTCAGCCGAAGGATTTCGCTTTGCGTCAAAGTCGACGCTGACAGTAATATTAAACTTGCTTGTTCGCACGCTGCTGCCCCGAATAAATGTAACGCGGGTGTTTTACGTTCTTCGAACAATTCTGCGAATCACATTTCCCGTGAAATCGCCAGTGTGGTTATTCAAATGATTTTTTTATTATTGAACATTAAGTTGTGTAAACATATTTCAAACTCCTAATTGAACTGCTATAGGACAGTTATGTCAGTTTTCTTTTTGAGCCTGTTCAATATTTGTAGTGGCAAGAACAGTGTCGTTTTAGAGTTGATGGAGGCATCCGTAATATCATTTTATAGAGCCTAATTGAGTTCACATCGACGAAAGATTTTTCTGAAGGATTAACCCCTTGCCGTATTTTGACGAGCCAGACTCGCGATGAAGGTTTTTAACAGAGTCTAACAAATTAAAATAAATGTAGCCATACAGAAAATATACATTTTCTCTTCCCTTCTACGACATTTTTCTGCATAAAGACGTTTTAATCGCTGTAACTGTAAAGAAAATGGTACGGCAAGGGGTTAAAGATGTCGGTACTGTTTCGATGGAAATTTTATAATTTTCTTAAAATCGTTATTGCGAGGATACTGGATTTTTAGTTGCGTCGCTATTCTATGCCGGGGTGCGGTACAACAATGTTCAACGAAAAAGAACACTGGAGCAAATTGCAAATGATTTTCCAACCATCGTTTCGGGCGTTAATATTTCAGATCGATTGAAACGCCTGTCTCTGACAAAATTTTCGGAGATTCAGAATTGAAATAGCAAGGAACAGTTAAATATTGTACGAAAGCTGGTATGGCTGGAAATAGTGTGCGTGTTATCTCTTAGGTGAACGAACGACAGTCGTTCGAACGAATCGAACAGTATCGATACGTTTAATGGTAGTTCTTTTAATAGAACCAGTCTGTTCTTGGTCGGTAATTTCTGCTGACAGGGAGCACTTTTAAGCCTCTCGTTGACGGCTAGCTGTTTTTCGGGATGCCAGTTGTTATCGTCGGACTGATCTCGGCGATTTTCACCGGCGATAAACCTCTTTCCGAAGAATATTGACAGGCTCGCTCGGTTCTCCACGTTCCATCCTCGGATACTGTTCGCCGCGATCTCCATCAACGTTGTTTATATCAGAAGTGGTTGCACGTGCTTTTCGCACGTGCGGTTCGTGCGACTCGTCCGATCGATTAGGAATACTTACGAGTACCGCTTGTTCTTGCTTCGTTCTGGGAAAAAGCGAAAGCCCGTTACGGGATTATTACGACGAGGCAGAATCGTCTTTCTGATAATTTATCATGCGCGCGGGCGTTTCGCCTCTGAACATTTCCAACCGTGTCGATCTTCGTTCATTTTTTTTTTTTTTTCCCCGAAAATATTCGATGGTTTTATCCGGTGATCGATCTCCTTCGTAGGAACAACACGAATAATTAAAAACCTCGTTTAGACGGAAATACTAGACGATGCTCTGAGCGCAGTCTGGATTGGCTCGGTTTATAAATGAAATTCAATTTATTCCTGATATCCGAACGTGCGCGTGCGGATGTAGGTGAAAAGGTTATCCGGCACAGTTAATTTTAATTCCAACAGAGCATAATCTTTATCGCGTTACGGACGTACACAAGACTTTTGTAACAACGCTTTTTATTTAATGCGATTACAGTTGGATAACAGCAATAACCTCTTTCTCGAATGGCCATTTATTTCTCTCGAATCGAACGAGACAAGAGGTTCACGCACGACTCTATCGTCGTTTTATCGGTGTTCGTAACTAGCGAGACGTTTCGTTTTCTACGTCCACCGGCGCGGCGGCTCGTTTCTTTTTTATATTTTCGCGCCTCCCGAACCAACAAATGGAAAGACGGTTTAACGATACGCAATTCATTTAGCAGACACGCGTAATTAGCAGACAAATGTTCGCACGTTCGCGTTTCCAGTTTACTATTGTCTCGAAACCGCGAGACGGCTTAAACGAGTAGGATTGTTACGTTTCACCTTTAAAAAGAAACGAAACGAGCCTGCGATGAAAAGTGTTTGCAGTCGCCCGAGCCCTCGATAATTCTTTCAGCGTAATTAGCAAAGTAATAGCGTTTTACCGTGGCGGACACGGGGAAAAAAATGAACACGGAACGCGCGCCATCTGCGTTTGTTCTGGCGTCGCTTCGTCGACCTTGGCCGCGCGCAGGTTATTATTGCGACGAGATTATGGTTTCGAACGCGGTCGAGCGGCGCTGTTTCTTTCGCGGCATTTGCCGGGATACAGTTGGCCAAGTGCAAGACCGTTGACACCCCGTTCTGAGTCACCGAGGCGAGGAAAGCGGAGGTTTTATTGTGTCTGGATTTTTCGTCGGGTTTCTGCATGCGGGAACAGCGAACCGGAAAGGTTCTACGCGTGAAATGCTAATTCTCTGGATCGCCGTCCAAGGTCCGGGTCGCTATTCCGGCAGGAATCCATGGTAAATGAGATGAGAGAATTATTCCGAATTCGCGTTATCCTCTTTACGTTATGTTAAGCCCGTCCTAGAAGTAACGTCGTTCCCCGAGAAGAAACTTGCAGAACCGCGCGCGGCTTGATGAATCGCCGTTGAATCTTGATCGCTCGTTTTTCCGTCGAACATTTTTTTTTTTTTTCCCTCCCCGCCGCAGCGATTCCTCCACCGAACTCATTGCGATTCTAAATATTGTTCTTGTTTGCTTTTTCTCTCGCACACCGGGCGAACGTCAAACGAAATGTCACCAGCCAGTGTTTGACTAAAAACGGAACGGCAAACGCGTTCGTTTTTGAACGAGTACTTTCAGATACATAGTCGCTGCACAGGGATTTTTGTTATCTGTCATATTAGCCGACGGTGCCGTTCGAGCCCGTTATCGATGCACTCCTATCTAATCTCCAGCTTACTTATTGCACATTAATTGCGACAGGGAAACTAATTGCAATTACGGTGGAATAACACGAGCGTAGATAACTGGGAAAAGAGAAACTCAAGCAGAGAAATTACTTTGAAACGGTGGAAGGAAAGAAGTCGCAAACGGTGCAGTCGCTCTAACGAAATTTCCGAAATGACATAACACAGTTTCTAGGACACCGCGCGAGAAGGATAACACAAATGCGCTGTACAAACAAACAATGTCTCTTCCAATTATATTAAAAAAGTCGAAAATGTTGTACAGTAAATATTCGAGGTAAGAAAACGGGAACTGTACGGTCTAAGAGAAACGACATCCCCTTCGCTGCGTTCGGTACCGTATGTTGCATTTTCATCTTTTTGTGCATTAAAACCGCAGTCTATCGAGTTAAATATTATGGAAGACTTTCGATTAAAAAGAACAGCGTAAAATTTTAACGTGATTGTTTTCCCGGTAAGTGTGCAATCCGTCGAAAATTTCATTGGCCCCGCCGTTGTCGAGTTTCTTATAGATTACGGCCTTCGCACAATTAATGGCGTCCCTCGGTATTTATTGATTAATGGCGTGGAAGAGCATCGATCAAAAAATTTCGAAGGCCTGCCAATCGCATCCGACAACGGCGCCGTCATCACCGATCTGTTGCTTAATCACTTCTGTGCTTCTCGCCGGCGGGTTTGTAATCTGGATCATGTCAGACCAGCGACGTACACTTCGTGTTTACGTTTCTCCGGAGATACCGTGACAGTGCAGAAGCTACTTACTTGCATCGTCCCGTAAACGGCCCGATTTTGTCGATATTACCCGCGATGGGACCAAGTTCAATGTGTACTTACGATCACTAATCAAATCTAATAGCTGACGTTTCCACCCATCAAGATGGAGTAGCGCTTAAGTAATTAGCGGGCGCTTAGCATACAAGCTGAAATTTCAAATCCCAATTACAGTTACACTGTGCATTCGTTGATACTCGATCACAGTTTCCTTATTCTCCCAAAATTACGCTTCACGGTTGCTCCATTTTCTTCGACCCTCGTACGTCCTTCTTATTTATTTTTTCTGTTTCATAAATTCGCACGTAAGCACCTTCTACGAAAAATGGTTTTTCAAATCCTGAGATTGTAATCCTGAGAATACAATCTCATCGAATTGTACAAATTTATTCGGGACGAAATATTTATTTTTACGTGTTTTAATCTGACTGGGATGAGATACCGCAGTAAAACGTACACCCGCAGTAATAGGTACGTTTAACTTAACTTTTATGAAGAATGTGTTTGGAATCCTGAGATTATAAAAATAT